>JAMKCH010022027.1:0-64695 GCA_023653785.1 Ophioderma brevispina
TGTGAGGTCAAAGGGATCTTCGGGTCGTGTGGGTTAGGCGGGGACTAATTAAGCTACTCCAATCAGAGTGCTGATTCAATTATGAGCAACCAGTGGTGGGAATTTCTGCTTGCTTTCATTGTTTCGGGGGGATCTCTATTCACGAATGAATAGAACATCCTCCTGAAAAATGACATATGCAGGAATCTCGCCACTGAAAAAAGATGTTTACAAGCCTTTTAGGTCACCAAGTGTATTGAAAAATTAATGTCACAATTACATGGGGAATTCATGGAAAAGAAATAGAGAAAACAAAAACCTATCAATTTTATGCTTATGTGTCATTCATATGTTGTACTCGGTTATTGTTTTAGGGCTACCAAACTATACATGTTAGTGTTTATCAAGAGTAGGTCATTTTCAATAGAATTATTTAACATATTTTCGGACTCGGGCACACATTCATAAGAAAAAGTGTACATAGGACATGGACAATAATTCCTAAGCCAATGTTAGGTCCGTCCAGTCGGGCTTGGACATTAATTCTAAGGATCGATTATTCCCCCTTGGACTTGGACACTACTTCTTAGGAAATTGTAGTCCACGCAAGACATGGACGCTAATCCTAAAGGAAATATAGTCAACCTCTGACAGGGCATTATTTCCTAAGAAATGAGGAGTCGCCCAAATACAAACCTGCACCATAATCCCCAAGGACGTATAGTCCACGTCGGAATCGGACACCGAACCCTAAGGAGCTGCAGTCCACTCTGCCAGGGCATTAATTCCTAAGGATCAATAGTCTGGCTACCTGTAGACATGGACAATAATCCTATTAGGTCTATAGTCCAGGTCGGAATTGGACCCTCATCCCTAAGGAGCGATAGTCCCCCCCTGAAAGGTCATTAATCCCTTAGAGACTAATAGTCCGTACTTTCGGAATGGACACTAATTCTAAGGACTGGTAGTCCAGGTCGGACTTGGATATTTATTTCAGCCTGTTCAGTCCTCTAGGACTTTCATTCCACTTGTAGGACTACATCTTTTTTTTCCTATAAACTCATAGTCCGGGGGATATAGGTCCTAGGCTTTTCACATCCCGACTATTTAAAACAGAACACTTAGGTGTCTCCGGACTTGGCTACAGGGAGACAATATCTCCTGCCACACCGGTGTGAAAGTAATTATAGTCCACCGGGAGCCACAGTCGGGGGGGGGGCCATACGACGGACAACGGAATACAGCGTTAAACTAATGTTGCCTTAAAGAGTAAACTGAATCGAGTGTTTTTTTACCGTTGTACTGTGGACTTAGGAGTCTGCATTCAAGCGCTTACTAAACAATCAAAGATACCAATTGGGAGGAAGAATCCGAAAACGCACTTGCAAAATTATTCTTGGCGATCACTACCAGGACTACGAGTCTACTGATCGTGAGCTCCCACATCACTAGTTCTCGCCCACCGTATGGACGATATACTTTGAAGTTTGGTCAGCAGGTCCTCAACTCAGAAAGACACTGTCATCTTCTTCCAGAGCAAAGATCCATCAATCATAACCTTCGTCGCAGCAACGATTCCCTCACCCAGGTGTTTGAGAACTAGGCAGATACCAAAAATCCATCATTCCATTCATTATAAACATGCTTCATTGCTCTCTGGACATTTGCATTTTTATCAGCCTTTATTATGTTGCTATGATCTTTGCTTGGATTTATGTGTAAATACGATGTATATTTAGTGTTGTTTTTTTTTTTTTTTTTTTTTGCTTACCATTTTGATGTATGCTATGACATGGGAAGCCGGCTTTTCAGCTATTGATGCCTTCTGGCTATATTTATACCCGGAATAAAAAACAAAAATAAATAAATAAAAAACTCTACAGTATATACTGCTTCAAAACTGGGCTTTCAAAACACGGGCTTCAAGACCCCCAAAAATACGTGAAAACATTATGGAAGTGTGCAGTTTGAAAAACTCAGCTTAACACTAAGTGACCAAGGGGTTTCACTCCCGTTGTGCCCAAGGGGGGGGGGGGGGGTTCCAGGGACCCACACTAGGAAACCACTTTCCCGATGGAAGTTTTTGAACGAAATTAATACCACATGTGAAGGATTAGAAGACAACCCCAAATCAGCAATCCAAAATGAGATTTGTTATTTTGGATGCAATTAGGGGGCAAAACATTGTTTTCAAAATAGCGAAAATTGGGGCAAAAAGACGCAAATTCAAAGGAGCCTGCGCTTACATTCCAAATAGTTTGAAAACTTCTTTTATGTTGTATCTAATTCTAGAAGACCCAAAAATTACCTATAATTAACACAAACCAGGGAATCTGTATTTTCTACGGGTGTTGCCAAAATACACGCCATTTTCCATAGAGTTATGTACAGTAACGGTTTGGCACCGCACAATGGATGAAATTGTTGTTTTCAGCACATTAAAGGGTAATTCTTTTTAAGGTTACTTAATAATTGTTTACTTACAGTATGGGTGGAACTTATATCAGCAAAAAAAATTGCTTTGTAACAAAATAAAAAATATTATTTTTAAAAATATTCTCAAATGACTTCCGTGTGCCAAGGGGGGTTCCATGGACCCCCCACTAATTATCTCTCAATTGGCTTGGCCGATTTTATTATTTTGGTATAAAAGAAGGCATTTAAAAGTCAGAACAATTTAAAAAAAAATCGGCCATAGCATTTTAAAATTCCCGCGTTAAAGGGCCCGCGCGAAACACACATTTTTGGGGGACCCCCCATTGCGTCCACTTAGTGGTAATAAAATCGAATTTACAAAGTGAGATTAGAACATGTTTGCGTTTAAGTGCTTTTTAAACTCTAACAGACATCATCAGACTTAGCTCACGACGTTTTGATTTTGACTCTATATATTGTACATTTTTTCTCAGTGTAAGTTAAATTTGGCTGTTGACAAATATTTGAGTATTTTTAATTGGGAGTCGTTATAACGGGATTTAATTGGACCGTTAGTTTTTTAGTTTCTTAGGCATTCGAAGGACGAATTAATGCATCCACCGTACGATGACATTTCTTAAAGGCCGACTCAGAGATTCTGAGGAAGGGCGCCCTCAAATTCCAAAAAAATTCGTGATTGTGAATGTACATAATGTTGGCATTGGGCTTGCAGATGAAATGTCCGAGATCACTGAACCGTAAAAAGTGGTTTTGGGACTTGTGGTTTTTTGATAGAAATCAGTTTTGAAGAGTCCAAAGGCTCATCAGATGATTTTTTCCCAAAAGGTACACTTGTAGTTTTAAACAATAGCACAATTGCATAAAATTTGCATATTTTTTTGTCCGATTGCTTTCTAAAAAAAACTTATAACTTAAGTTACATCTCGAAATCACCTATGCGGGATTTTTTGCATTTGGTGAGGAACCCAGTTTGTTACATTTGGATATTAGTAACTATATATAGAAATATACCAAAAATCTGACATATTATGTTTTTTCTGGAATTTTTTCATATTGTAAAAAAAATGACTAAGATTTTCACCATTTGCGCTTTATTATCGCCAATTTAGCAATATTGAACAATATTACATTTGTACAATCTGTTTATTCCACAAACCAAAAATTGGTTTTACTCGATTCCCAAAAAATGTAAATAGAATGAATTTGACAAGACGCCATGAGACGCTTTCAGTTACTGCACCTCGTATTCTCTGCATGGTCTGCCCGCCATCCTACACACTTGTTATACCGTGAGGACTGGGTATATCACACTTGAGTATATGGTGGCATACGGACACATATTACACAGTTGTTTTTTTTTTAGAAATTTTAAAAAGACCAGTCTTTATGGTGAAATTTGTGAAATTACATATTTGACACAGAACACTAAACTAATAAGGTAAGTTTAAATCAAAATTCTTTCATTACACTGTATCTGTGTACTACATCAAGGTGAAGCGCGCGGTCTTCGGTTCTCCCAAATTATTGTAAATTGGTGTAAAAAATAATTTAGCCGAAAGTCCGGGTTTTGAACATTATATATTCCTTAGAAGATAATAATCTACCCATTGAATATCAATAGATGTCAATAGCCATCAATTTCATGCACCCTTTCTACTTTTCCTTTAACATTTCCCTTTCTTTTATTATTCGTATGTCTTTATAATTATTTGTAATGTGTTCTCTGTGAAATGTTTCTTCATCTCTCGATCTTGTTTGATGTATCTTTTTCTCTCTCTCCTTTCAGGGACATAACAGGGGTGGGGTCTCACAATTTTCCCGGTTGTTCTTTAAAATTTTGGCCCCGCGCACTGCAGGCTTTCAATTTCAATTTTGTTCGCCACGCTTCAGGGCAAGGACCGTGTGTAGACAATGGAGGAGCCCAGGCAATGTTTCAAACATCATGTGCAATCAACTTCACCCTCCTTCATTCCTTCACCTTTCCTTCCTCCCTTTATTCCTTACCTTTTTCGGTCGATTGAGCACAATTTCTTTGTCAGGACAGTTTGGGGGAGGGAAAGTGCCCCCTTCAACCGCCTGTTACGCTAATGCTTCTGTGTCCTCTACCCCTCTCAATTCATCTGTTCTCCTTCTTATTAGCATTACGATACAGCATTCTTGTTTTCAAAGAGGAGGTTTTCGTATTCGTCGAAATACTAAAAATAATCTTGATTGGATGGCGATCTTTCGTGACATTATAGGCGGAGGAAAGAATGCCATATATTGTAAAATAATAATACAACTAACAAAGCTTTTATTTTTAGAAATATGTGGTTATTATAATAATATGTTACCTACCAAAATAAATACGCTTGTCTTCATTGCCATTTACCTGTAGAAGTAAATCAATGTTAGATTATAGTACATAGAGCGGAAAAAAATATATCCCAAAAACGTTTCAGGGGTTTCTGTAACTATTCGATCCATTAAGATCTGGTAATATCAAGTTAACATCCATTCTAATAAACAGAAGTTATAGGCCAGGAAATTAGCCAAAAGTAAAGCTTAAGTCAACCGACTACAAAGTGTCCAACGGTTCGTAATTTTCACTTTAAAATATTAAAGGCCCATTCTTTGTTAAATAGATGTAATTTACATTTCTGAGAAAAAAACCTCTTGCGTCTTGATTTGTCATATGTTTGGCGAAAGATGTTATTTGCACATACAATTTACATGGAAAAAAGCTTTCCTTTGCTTTAAGATGTTAATTTCCCTAATTTATATGCACGAAAATGTAAAAAAAAACAAAAAGCTTGGCAATATTCATAGAGGTATGAAAAAAACAGGGGCTTAAAGGCATTTCGTTATCCACAACCACGTCCCGCCGACTTAAAAAAAAGTTGAGATTATATTCATCTAAACCGTCAGCCTTAGTAATTCACGTCGCTTTTTGCACGATAGTCGTCACACGATTTTACAGTGTACCTCAAAATGTACGGAGATATCGGTTAGGCGAAATAGTTCACGAAATTTGTTCGTTTCTGTAGAAATTCGCCAATTGTGTTATTTACCAGAAAATTACAGCACAGCGGTCTATGGGGACAGTGGGAACAAGCAATTTTGCTCAAACCCAAAACAGCAAGATCGGGGCGGAATCAACTCAAATTTTGGAATAAATTTCTCAAGGATATCTAGTGAACCTGAAAATGAAATGAAATGGAAGGTGCTGGAATCACGAATGCACCTTTAAAATAATCAAAGTAAACCTATTGAAATCGTATAAACTTGGTTGGAAAATGCTTCCTTTTAAAACGAACCTGATGAGAAGGTAATTGTTAGCTTGTTTTCTTCCAAGTAAAAGATTCACGCACAGATATGACATGGGAAGAATTTTTGTAACCTTTTTACTTTTCTTTCAGTAATTTCATAAAAAATGGTTCATCTAACGTAAAAATTAAAAACAAAACCACAACAACAGCAAACAGCAAAACCAAACCCAAAACAATTACACAACACAACAAAGTAATTTATACTTTTTGCGAGATCTTCTAATGTCTTTGTTAGGAATGAAATGTTTCCTATTGCAAATAACCATGAAGAGAAATAGAATTCGATACATGAAAGATCCAAGGGAAAAATTTAACCCGATTTTTCATAAAACAAAACAAAAGCCCTCTCAACATGCGTTTTGAAAACAATAATCTTATGTGTTAGTTTGAAAATCATGTTGGGAAATGTAAACGCATAGATAGCCGAACCGATATCTCTACATTTTGAGTGGTACACTGTAAAAATCTTGTGATGATTATCGTGCATGTAAAATTGCTTTTTGACCAGTTTTTTACCCTTTAAATTACGGTCATCACGGTTTATAACAATCTTAGCCGCGTTATTACTGATATCTAAACATAACGTTACAATTTGGAAAGCAGAGAAAACTGTAAATAAACGTTGAGTTAGGTAAATAATACCAAACAAAAGAGTAGTATTTATACCCTAACCGTTGTCATATTTCCAGTAATAATACGTGACTTTTAACTTACCGGTTTTTTTATGAAAAATATGAAAATATGTTTTACTCTAATATGCAGTTATTCAAAAATGCAAAATTTTTTTTTCTCTTTTATTTTAATAAATAAAAGGTTGTTTGTTTTGGATAGACTCGATTCCTAATTTTTGTATATTTATTTTTTTTCTTTATGGTTGAAACAAAAAAAAAGAGTCCATATTTACAATTCAATATCTGTAAAGTTATATAGTGTGGGATATAAGGTAATGTGTTGTCAGGATTAATTTGTGTTACAATTTACCGAATTTTAGTAAAATTAGTGTATAATAATGCTGATTTCTTTTTAAAATTGCGATTAAGGCTACAAACTTTTAAATTGAGCATAATAGGCATGGAATTGGCTTCAAAATTACCATATTTGGCTATTATGTTATCAAACACCCGCTTTTAATATTTTTCATTATTTTTTTCTTGTAAATTGCACAGAAATTTGTAGCGTGAGGAATTTTAACGTCTAAATCATATTGGCTAAAGGTGGGCTACACGGGACCATGGTTAATTATTTTATTTCATATGATGCTTCTCCCTCAAATGGTGAATTATATTTTTTTCAGTTAAATTGCCTCCATTGGGTATGTAGAAGCAAAATTAATTGCTTCAGAGGAATAACCGCATTCATTCGTGAAAAAGGAACTGTTTCTGGGACATTTCCATGAATGTTCTTCCGATACCAACCAAATTCTTAATTTTGATGAGCAAACTAAAGGCGCACCTTTAAGTTGAAAATGTCTTTCGCTGAGAATCATTTCTCGGTTTGCATTAAAATGGGTTGGAAGGCCCTTATATATATATCATTGTAAAAAAGCGGAGTTTGGGAGACTTTATCCCTAACGTTGTTTTTTTTCACTTCTCAAAAAAACAGGAGGGAACCTGCCTTGTTTTAGGTGAAAGTTCTCTGTTCTACAAGAAAAATACGCTAACCTCATGTTTGCGGTGATCATCAGGTGTTTGGTAGTCATCTCCTCTAAGACAATTAGGGGTAGGCCCTATACGTTTTAAATTAAACAAACCAAAGCCAAAAGTACAAAGACAGGTTATTTTGGTATTTAATGTATAATGTGCATTGACTATTATCAAAGATTAAGACATTTCACTCTTCTCTAAAAATTTTTTTTTTTTTTTACCCCCCCAGTGATATATGAGGTCGAAAGCTTGAATTCAAATAAATAAATTATTTTCAGATAGTAAAATTTACTATTAAAAGGATAAAATTGCCACGGGGTTTTTATAGGGGATATTTACCTTAGAGTCAAAGTAATGACAAATTCACTCTCAAAGGGTGAAATTACCACTCCAAGAAAGATTAATAGTCATCAGGAGCACAAAAATTATTTGCAAAACTTGTGGACCACATTTGGATAAGGATCTGATCAAAAATTTGATACCAAAATTAGTTATTAAAGAGTTGATAATATCTTGATGGTTCCCGCTGAAATATTTTCCGTAACAAAATAACCATTGTTTAAAGTTGCACGGTCTGTTTCTATTTTTCTCTTTCACGCGTTCTTTCAAGTTAGTAACTTTGGATTAATTTGAAACATTGAAGAAATTGCAACAATGTATTGATTATTATTGAAATTGATCTTGTATATGAAGCAGAGCTCAAAGTTAGTTAAAGCTTTGTGTCCCAGAAAAAACCAATCGCTTCTCACAGACTCGGGTTATCATGATGTGGGACCTATATATTCTATCACTTTTTGAAAAAAACTAACCAATGCCCTGTGAACTCACCTACGACATCACACGTGTCTTCCTGAAACTAAAGTTACTTTGATTGAATTACACTGTAATATCCAAAAACTATAGAAATGGCACCTTCGCATCATTCGGTAATTATGGCTTTAATTTTGTTGCCTCCATTAATGTTCGCACTTAGCATTGGACCTATCTTGTAACACTATACTGAAAAGCATCTATATCATACTGAAATAGGTTGATGCTTTATGAACTATAAATTTGGGTTTCACCATCTTGCCAAACGAGAAAAGAAAAAATTACACGAACCAATTAAAAAAAAGTTTGTTCTAATCAGTCATCGGAACATCGAGCATTTTCTCTGCAAAGCCAAACACTTTCTTGATCCAATGAGTCGGACCATTAGATGATTATTTATTATTATTATTTCTTGTTTCGTTTTTCGTTTGTCTTGTTGGTTTGTTTAATTTTATCCCTTGAAATAGTTTAGTGATTTAAAAAGAAAGAAAAAAAATAAAGCAAATGTTTTAACTGTGAATCTTGCAATGTTCAGCAGTGTTCAGCATTACGGTCATATATATATGATCATGATATTTATTTTGTATGTGGGTCAGCTGATAGGGCCTTTGTCAATTATTCAAACCATCATGGTGCATTTTTTGTATAATTGCTAATAGTTTACTTAATTATGGTATTGTAATATTTGTGATTCATGAAAGTGATTCAATGACAAGAAATACACGTCATCAATAATCGCCTCTGTCGTAAAACTTTTTCAGTACTCAATGAGAGCCCGCATACCATATTCCAAATTAATTACAAAAATTAAAAGAACTGCTTACAAACCTATTCGTCGATTTATAGTCTATTTTACATTCTCGTGACCGTTTTAGGCGCAAGTCTTCCTGGTTTTTAATTAACATATACAACCCATTCTGTTTCTAACTAGCGCAAAACATACCAAGTGCTTGCCATAGATTGCACAACACGTTATGGTCTTAGACCATAATATCGGGCCAAAAACTCATACGTGATACTGTAAAGGACGGCCGTTTCTAGATTTTAAAAAAAGTTGTTAAAGACTAACATATAAGGAACGTTTATAGTAGGCCTATATTCATTTTCAGAGAAAATGTTGCATTCACTTGTGTTCTTAAAATCTGGTCGTCGTTGAAATCAAAACAGTAAAAACACCAGAATAATTAAAAAAAATTCAACCGGGAAAATTCAAAATGTAGAAATATTGAGTGATGAAAGCAGTGACATTCTATGTATGAAGGACAACAATGGGCAAGTGATTCCCGGCGAGGGACACTCTAACCTTAGAATACGGTTATGTTTAATTTGGTAAAACAACGAGACTCAGATATTGACCATAACGTGAATAATAAGCTCGTTCTGGATCTGATTTTGGCCCTGTGGTGCAAAACAAATTACTTATTAGATATACTATTCTAATTTACGCATTGGTTGGAGATTTATTGTAAACAGAACGACATGGGTCATTGTTTGTAAACCCATTTTTTAAGATAAATTATGCAAATATCATATTTTACGAATGAATATGAAATATTATTGCAATACTGAGAAACACACCTTTGTTAGCTAATGAATTCTGAAAACCCGAGTTCGTAAGCAGTTTTTATTTTGATTTATGGGCAATAATCTAACTCCGGTAAACTTTAAGTTATTATGTAAATTTCTGTTAATGAGGCTGTTAACTTTTTAAATATTGTGTAAAATCTTGTAAAATGATGGTGAGAAGCCTCAGATACTGGACATTAAATGAGACAAAAATCAAACAGGTACTCCAAAAATACGTTTCGCTTAACGAAGCAACGTTTCGCTATCATGTGCAGCCCTACATTATACTAATCACGTGTGGAATTGCTAACTTAAATCGAAAAGTCTTCATATAGAAAATCACACTTGTTCTAAAATCCGATCCGGAATTTTTGTTTATACACAGTAGCCTATGTGACGACACAATAATGTTTACTGCCATCAAACGAAAAATCGATTCATCTAAATTCGGAATTGTGCATTTAGGGTACATTTCTTTTTTCTAGTGACTAATTTTCATTATTACACAAAAATAATATTTCGAAATCTCTGAGTGAGAATTTAAAACACAATAGCCTCGTTTATCAGTACCTGGGAATCCGATTGTCGTTCGAATTATGAAATAAAACCCTCGCGTGCTAAGCACCAGCTTGGGCAAAAAGTCAACCAGTAAAATATGACTATTTTGTGGTGTGTGTTGTGTGTGTGTGTTTTTTTATAATAATATTAGAAATTACATGAATGACTTTAGTTATATAATACACACTAATAATTGTGGGACCATTATATGAATTGTGGGACCGACAGCCGGTCCCCCAACTTATTTTCGCGGAATGAATTTCACCTATTTGATTTTGTGTTTTCTTCATGAAATGCATGGTCCCAATTTGTAGTTGTGTTTTCATAATGTGTATTTTAGGTAGGTAAAAAAACAACACACACTTGTCCCACAGTCTGTTTTTTTTTAATGCGCCCTCTGTGATGGAAACAAATCAATTCTGTTGGGTCCAACTTTCGAAACACACAAGCACTGAGGAGTCTTGTCTAGATCAAAGGGAGATCCGTATTTCTGATTTAATTAAAGCAGTACAAATCCATATAATTAACAGCAAGACCAAGTAGCTGTAGGCCTTAACATAGCATACATAGTAGAGATCTTGCGTGATGTGAAAGCAGTTGACATTCTATTGATTGAATGACAATGGGCGAGTGATCCCGGCGAGTGACACTCTACACGTGAATACGTTTATGTTAATTTGGTAAAAACAACGAGACTCAGATTATTTGACATAACATGAATATTAAGCTCGTTCTGGATCTTATTTTTGCACGTGGTGCAAACAAATTATATTAGATTACTATCCTAAAATGTACGGCTTGTGTTGGAAGATTTATTGTAACAGAAACGAAACAGGGTCCTTTTGTTTTTGACACCCCATTTCATTTTTTAGATAAAATATGCAAATATAACTATTTGACGAATGAATAGAAATTATTATTTGCAATACTGAGAAACACACATTGTTATTTAAATCAATCAATAAAAAAAATAAAAAAAATAAAGCATTTTTTTTATTTTTTATTTAGGGGCAATTAATCTAACTCCCGGGTAAACTTTAATTTATTATGTAAATTTCATGTTTAATGAGGCGTAACTTTTTAAATATTTGTGTAAGATCTGTTGTAAAAATGATGGTGAGAAGCCTTCAGATAAGGGACCTTACATTGAGACCAAAAAATCAAAATGTACTCCAAAAATTACTTTACGCTTAACGAAGAACGTTTCGCTATCAATCTCAGCCTACATATAATAATTACTGTGTGGAATTGCTAAGCTTCAAATCGCATTCGTCATATGTGAAAATCACAAAATTTGTTTATAAAATTCGGATCCGGAATTTTTGTTATACACAGATCCTATGTGACGACTACAAGAAATTTTCGGCATCAAAACCGAAAAAAACCGATTCACTAAAATTTCGGAATGTGCATTTTAGGGTACTATCTTTATTTCTAGTTGACTATTTATATACAAAAAAAAAAATAATATTTCGAAAATCTTGCGTGAGACTTTAACCACAATAGCCTCGTGTATCAGATACCGGGGAAAATCGATGCGTTCGATATGAAAATAAAAGCATCGGTGCTAAGAACCAGCTTGGGCAAAAAAGTCAACCATTAAATATGTGAATATTTGTGTGTGTGTGTGTGTGTATGGGGTGTGTACTAATTATACCCAATTTTCGGGTCCAGTGTTTGAATACACACTAATAATTGTGGGACCACTATATGAATTGTGGGACCGGACAGCCGGGTTCCCAACAACTTATTTCTCTGAAATGAATTTTCACCATGATTTTTGTTGTTTTCTAAGGAATATGCTGGTCCCAATTTTAGGTGGTTTGGTTTTTTTTCATAATCGTGTATTTTAGGGGTAGGTTAAAAAAAACACACCCTTGTCCAACAATCTGTTGGTTTTGTTTTAATAGCGCCCTCTGTTGATGGACCCAATAATCATGTTGGGTCCCAAATTTCGAAAAACAAGCACTGAGGAGTCTTGTCTAGATCAAAGGGTGATCCGTATTTCTGAGTACCGTACATTAAAAGCTGTACAAATAATATAATTAACCATGCAAGACCAAGTATCTGTATGGCCTTTAACATAACCAGTACCTAGTAGAGATCTTGCTTAGATCTTCAATGATATAAATACATGATCTTAGATGATAAACACATTATTCAGCATGATTCTGGGATGTGGCATCCCAGATTTTGCCTCAGAATTTAATGGCATATTTGTTTTATTATCCAATAGATTTTTTTTTTTTTAAATTTGGATGTCATACCCTAGAAATTATTGGTGGAAATGACAAAATTTCACAACAAATCCTAAATGGTGGTTATTTAGCAGCCAAGAAACTATGTTGAGGAGAAAACTTGTTTAAAGATGCACAATCAGCATATTAGCATAAAGCTTAAGTTGCATGGCAGGTAATAATAACCTGGAGAGGTGATGAGTAATTTTGTGACTATGATAGTATAGCCCTACGTGTAGAATAACACTGTGGAAATGTGCCTAGCTGTTTGAAACACACCTTACTACAAGGGACCGGCCCAATAATAATGTCGTATCCAAATGTGTGTTTTCTATGAAGTCCATAGAAAGGAACTTATAGGCAAATACTTGAAGTAAAATTCCAAGACGCCCCTAAACAAAACAAAGAGTATGCCTAAGCTTCTTCTAGGTCCCATAAGCATTTGATTATAATGTGGTCCCACATATTTGAGTCCCACAAATACTGATACAGAACTACCTGTGGCCGGGTTCCCCAAAATTGCTAAGTTCGTATGTGTGTGTGTTGCGTGTGGGTTGTGGTGTGTGTGGTGTGTGTGTGTGTGTGTGTGTGTGTGTGGAAATCTGCCAGTAAACTCTTCGCCACGTTGGCTCTAAGAGTCAGGAGGTTAGATTCCACTCATCAATGGATCTTGTATTTTGCTTCTATAAGTGCTTTTGCGAACCCCTGTTTTCTTTGGTTTGATGAACCACAGAAAAAAAATGCACGGATGCTTGATATTTCCTGTAATCCATACACAACACAACATCTAACTCATCAATTAACTTGAGAAATAATTGATATAAAATGTGTATTTTTCACAAAATTGCTCCATTTTTGTCCCCATAATTTACTATACTGCTAAAATCATTCCTTGTACTAAGTCAATGTGACATATTTCCAAACGCGTTTTCGGGAAAAAAATTATTTGGCAACACATTGTTTTTCGTGTTTTTCTAAGCCTTTTTAGCCTTTCACACGAACTGGCCGATGGGGGTGAGTCAAGCTCTGTCCTGTACGAAAGACTACAGCGTTAATTTCTTAACATTGAACTTAAAGGATAGAGCTTAATCAGCGGTGTTTTTTCTTTAAAACATAAAAAATGGATAGAAATGGCATACATTTTCTTTTGTGGGGGTACATTTTAGAAGATAAGCCGTGGACAGTTACACCTTTGCCTACTCAGTTGCAGGAGTGGCTACAGTTGAAGAAAGTAATTGCATTCAAAACTTTGCTGTATGTATATAAATTGTGGAAAGGCTCTCTACCCAATTACATATATACACAAACTAATGGGGAAAACAATCCACAGACTGAGTTCTATTAGAAGTAATATTATAACTCGATTGCTGGCAGCACAGACCACTCTTGTTAGCTTAAACGAATTTCATATAGAAAATCCAACTTTGTTATAAAATTCCGGATCCGGAATTTTTGGTATGCACAGTATCCTATGTGACGACTACACATAAATGTTTACTGCATCAAAACGAAAAAATTCCGATTCATCTAAAATTTAGGCGAGAATTGTGCATTTAGCGGTCACTATCTTTATTTTCTAGTGACTAATTTTAATTATTAAACAAAAAATAATATTTCGAAAGCTCTGCAGTGAGACTTAACACAATCGCCTCTTTATCAAGTACTGGGGAAAATCGATGTCGTTCGATATGAAATTAAACCATCGCGTGCTAAAAAGATGGGCAAAAAGTCAACAATTAAAAATGAATATTTTGTGTGTTGTGTGTGTATGTGTGTGTGTGTGTGTGCGTAGTGTGTGTGGTTGTTTTTTTTTTTTTTGGGGTGTGTGTGTGTCTGTGTGTGTGAAAATCGCCAGAAACTCTTCGCCTACTTTTGCTCTAAGAGTCAGCGAGGTCAGAGTCAACTCATCAAGGGAGCTTATTTGCTTCTATAGGTGCTTTGCGAAACCACTTTTCTTTGTTTTTGATGATTCGAAAACACAGAAAAAAAACTGCAGGAGTTGATATTTCTGTAACCATAACAAAAACAACAAACCATAAACTCATCATTACTTGAAGAAAATAATTGATATAAAATGTGTATTTTTTCACAAAATTGCTCCATTTTGCCCATTTCTTACATGCTTCTAAAATCAGGCCTTGTACATAAGTCAATGGTGGCATATTTCCAAACGCGTTTTCGGAAAAAAAATTAATTTGGCACACATGTTTCCGTGTTGTTCTAAGCCGTGTGAGCATTTCACCACGCGAACTGGCGAGTGGTGAGTAAGCTCTGTCCTGTACGAAAGACTTACCGCGTTAATTTTTAAATTGAACTTAAAGATAGAGAGTAATTCAGCGTGTTTTTTCTCTTTAAAACATTAAAATGTATCGAACTGGCATTTAACATTTCTGAGTACATTTTAGAAGATAAGCGTGGACATGTTAAACCTTTGCTTACTCAGTTGCAGTGGCTACCAGTTGAAGAAAGAATGGCATTCAAAACTTTGCTGTATATGTATAAATCTGTGGAAAAGGCCTCTCCCCAATAAATATTACAAAAACCTTTATACAAAACAATCACAGACTGAGTTCTATTAGAAGTACTATTATAACTCGCTGCTGGCAGCACGTACCACTGTGGTAAGCTTAAATCGAATTCCGTTCTTATAGAAAATAACAACTTTGTTATAAAATCCGGATCGGAATTTTGTTATACACAGTATCCTATGTGACGACTACAAATAAATGTGTAATGAATCAAAACGAAAAAATCCGATTATCTAAATTCGGAATTGTGCATTTTAGGGTACTACTTATATTTATAGTGATAATTTTCATATTACACAAAAAAATTAATATTCGAAATCTCTGGTGAGACTTAACACAAAGCCTCGTTAAATCAGTCCATGGGAAAATCGATGTCGTTCGATATGAAAATTAAAACCTCGCGTTGCTAAGCAACAGCCGTGGGCAAAAAGTAAACATTAAAATATGAAATTTGTGTGTTGTGTGGGTGTGTATGTGGTGTGTGTGTGTGTGCGTATGTGTGTGTGTGTGGTGTGTGGTGTGTGTGTGTGTGTGAAAATCTGCCAGTAAACTCTCGCCTACTTTTGCTCTAAGAGTCAGTGAGGTCAGATTCAACTCATCAATGGATATGTATTTGCGTCTATAAGGTGCTTTTGCGAACACCTGTTCTTTGTTTTTGATGAAACACAGAAAAAAATGCACGGATGCTTGATATTTCTGTAACCATAACAAAAACACCAACCATATAACTCATCAATTACTTGAGAAATAATTGATATAAAATGTGTATTTTTTCACAAAATTGCTCCATTTTGGTCAATTTTCTATACTGCTAAAATCAGTCCTTGTACAAAAGTCAATGGTGACATATTTCCAAACGCGTTTTCGGAAAAAAAAATAAATTTGGCACACATGTTTCCGTGTTTTTCTAAGCCGTGTTTAGCCTTTCACACGAACTGGCCGATGTGGTGAGTCAAGCTCTGTCCTGTACGAAAGACTACCGCGTTAATTTTTAACATTGAACTTAAAGATAGAGCTTTAATTCAGCGTGTTTTTTCTCTTTAAAACATAAAAAATGTATCGAAATGGCATACATTTCTGAGTACATTTTAGAAGATAAGCGTGGACATGTTACACCTTTGCTTACTCAGTTGCAGTGGCTACCAGTTGAAGAAAGAATTGCATTCAAAACTTTGCTGTATGTATATAAATCTGTGGAAAGGCTCTCTCCCCAATACATATATACAAAACTACCTTGTGGAAAAACAATCACAGACTGAGTTCTATTAGAAGTACTATTATAACTCGCTCTGCTGGCAGCACGTACCACTCTTGTTGTGACCATTCCAAACAAAAATGCTGGGGATAGCTTTTTTGGTTGTGGCTCAACGCTTGTGGAACAGACTACCCATGTCAATCGGGAATGGCACCAGTGTCAAGGTTTTTTTTTAAATCCATGTTAAAAAACTATCTTTATCCATAATTGTGGTTCCTCTGTTATTAATCCATTTCTTTTGGGTGGTTTTATTTTTCATATCCTTTTCGCGCTTTGTAACTTCAGGAAAAGGCGCGGTATAAATATAAGTTATTATTATTATTAGTAGTAGTAGTAGTATTGGTATTACTATTATTATTATTATTATTTGAGAAACACATTTTTAAAAATAAAAACTAGGAAACTCTTCAGCACACAAAGAAGCGCTACTTGGTACATTAAAGGTACGTATATTGTTGAATCACGCACTTGTTTTCGAATATGACCTTGCTGTGCACGTGACATCTTTACCAGCTGAGCGAACCATCCTTTGCTTTGTTTATCGTCATTTCGTCTCGCATCAACTCAAAATATATAGTGCAAAAAAATATCACAAATCTATCAAAATGCCGCTTGCCCCGTTTACGGCTGTAATGTAAATAAGGGTATAACTGGACTGTGGAAGATCGGTTGTCATGGATTGTTGCTTTTTTGGAAGTTGACTAATAGTCATCGCCCAACCATACCAGGAATGGTCCTTATAGAAGTCCGGTGTAGAAGTAATTATAGTCCGCCGTACCCACAGTTAGACTATGGGGCGTGGACCAAATAACCAACTGTATAACAAATTCTGTTGTCCCCATCGAGGGGCTAAGGGAAAACCAAGTGTAAATTCATAATAACTATAATAAATTATTACAATCACATAACCGTCTGTTCCCGCACATAAAACTAGCACATTTTCTTAAAAATAAATAAAATGTCACCTCAATTTCTTTTCTCAATATCAGAGACCAATGGATATGTATAGACTTCAGCAAACCATGAGCTAAAGATATTACAATGGGCCCGGTATGTGGGGCCATTGTTGTAGCCAGGTGTTACCACCTCCACGATTCGGGTTGAGTGACAAATACCCGTCCTCTCTCACAATAACTAACCGGTGTACATTATAATATAGGTCGTTGACACTACATTTTCTTCTGAAAACGCGGTAAATTGTATAGAAATGAAGTTAAGCAATAATTTACGGATTTTGGTTCTACACAAAGTTGTTAGGTCAAAGCTTGCCCTGCAACATTCTCTCATGATGTTTGTTCATGTTTCTTCCTTTTCTAATAAATGATGAAAATATGGCCAAAGTTAATTGAACACGCACTATAGAAGCTCAATATTTATTTATCTGTGAATGAGAATAAGTATTTTGTCCTGAAAAAGTACTCAGTCTAAATTGGAGAGCGGTAACAGCTGAAATCTATTCAGCTGCGCGACAATATAACAATGGTCCTGCACTCCCAGATGAAAGGGAATCTGAAGTGTTTTTCTACACCGCATACCGGGCCGATGATTGAATATCTTTAACTCAATTGTTTTCTGAATTCTATACATATCTGATATTGGGAAAAAGAAATTGAGGTGACATTTTATTTATTTTTAAGAAAATGTGCCAGTTTTATTTGCGGGAACAGACGGTTATATGATTTTAATAATTTATTATGAATTTACACTTGGTTTTCCCCTAGCCCCCGATTGGAGACAACAAAACAACAGCATAGAAGGGCATGTCCCATCTATTAAGTCCGGCCACAATGGTAAAGAATAGGGCAGTTGACTCTTCACGCAGCATTAGTTTCACGCTTTATTCCGTTGTCGTCTATGGAGCCCTGACTGTGGCTCCCGGCGGACTATCATTACTTTCACATCGGCCCCAAGTCCATGTCTCCTGCATTTTTAGAAACACCTGTTATGTGAAATCTCTCGTTGCATCTTTAAGGTACATTCTCTAAATTTTGAAATCTAAGAGACTTATTATTGGGGGAAATTGAAAAGGTTTAAAATTTATATATCTAGGGGCTTATTAATTTAAAATTTAAATCAATTGAATTTTTTTTAACATTTTTCTTTCTTGCGTCGTAATTGACAGTTTTTATTCCGCAAATTCAGCCATTGAACTAAAATACCGACTAAAATATTTATGACCTTATTTTGATTGGCATATTAGCACTTAAGTGACCAGGGGGATTCCTAGGGACCCTCCAAATTTGTTTTCGCGCTGGCCGCTTTACGCATGGGATTTTCGCGCCGAATTTTTTTGTAATTGTCTAACTTTTAAATGCGCTTCTTTTCATACCAAAAAAATAATAAAATCGGCCAAGCCGTTAATGAGTTAATTAGTGAGGGTCCCATGGACCCCCCCCCCCCCCCTTGGGGGGAAGTCAGCTGAGAATATTAAAAAAAATCAAAGAACCAAAGCAATTTTTTTGCTGATATATGTTCACACATACATATAAGTAAACAATTAATAGCAACATTAAAATAATTAACCCTTTATGTGCTGAAAACAGACAATTTCATTGTGGACGTTGCTAAAACGTTACTGTACAAAGTCTATGGGAAAATGACGTGTATTTTGCCACACCAGTTAAAATACAGGGTTCCTAAAACTTCAAGTTTTTTGTTAAATATAATGTAATCTGGGTCTTCTAGAGTAGATATCAACATAAAACATGTAAGCGCAAGTTTCATTTTAATTTTCCGTCTTTTTGCCCATTTTTTGCGTGTTTTGAAAACAATGTTTTGCCCCTAATTTGCAGCCCAAATAACAAATTTCATTTTTTATTGCTGATTTGAGGTTGTCTATTATGACCCTTCACATGTGGTATAAATTTCGTACAAAAATTCCCTCGGGAAAGTGGTTTCCTTAGGGGGTCCCATGGACCCCCCCCCCCTTGGGCACCAACGGGAGTGAAAACCCCTTGGTCACTTAAGTGTTAGGCATAAATTAGAAATCTGCACACATACGTCTGACGATCAGTCATTATGGTGTAGATCGCCATACCGTTTGCCAAGTCGACTTTGCGTGATAAACCATCCCGTGGCGGATTTAAGAGTCAGCAGTGTCAGCAGCTGCTGACAGGGTCCCCTAAAATATTGATCTCAAAGGGGAAAAAAGAAAAAAAAATCACTGCCATAGTGTTTGTTCCTCCCCTCCTAAGATTTATAGAAGACTCAGTGTCCTTTCACACCATCGTGGGCCCATGTAGGACACTGGTCCCACACTTTCTTTCTCGCAAAATGCGATAGGCCAAGGGGTTGATATGTTTTCGCGAAGTCACATCCTCTTGCATTAGGTGCCTTTGTTGTAATAGGACCGTTCGCAAACACTTATAACCGGCCAATCACTCTAATTTTGCTTGTGAAAATGGGTCTATATCATTTTCTGTGGGGTTCACGTATATTTTCCACAGATAAAAGGGTGCTCTGATTTTTTTAAGATCTTTTTCTCAAAGTCAATTACAAATTCTGGTCTAGCTTTATGGAATTCTCTACAACCATGGCTGAAACGATCGATATCTGTAAAACATCTTAGAACCCAATTTAGAGAAAACCTTTCTCAATATAATAATTGCTAATCTTGGGAACATGTCTCTTGTGGAGTTCTGTATCGTTTCGTGCTCTTTGGAATACATGTCCTGTTTCGTGTGTGTTCTGCTATTAGTCCATAAGCCAGTTTCTGTACGGGCCTTAAAATTCCAGTTTGTTGCACCCACCTGGTGATTAATTTTCAAATATATCACCTTGAAGGGGGTGTCCCCCTGACTAGGATTAAGGATGTTTCCGCCCTGGAAAGTTGCACATTAGCGCGTACTGCCTATTTCAAAATGGCCACCATTGTTTTATGAAAAACTGCTATTGTATTTTCATTATAGACAGGAATTTTATCCAGGACTGACCGAAATAAAGTTCTACCTTCCTGAAGAGGGCTTAAACATTTAAGTGTCCAAGATGGCCGCTGGTAGGAGGCATGTTTTGTTAAATGTACTAAAATTGTCAAATAGATGGGGTAAGAATGCGAGTAATATTTTGAGAGCACCAAAAAGAGATTCAATGACATTTGTGTATTGCGGACATGATCATAACCCATGATGGCGGCGGTTATACCCGCTCCGGGGGACATAAATCAAGAAGAAAACACCCCTGCACATCTTTTTGGACATAATAAGAACCATCACGATAACTATTGATAACATTTTTCCGCAATTTTCTCTCGTACTTCTGGATAATTGCAGACCACTCAACACTTGTTGACGCTGGGAAGGAAGCTGATCTGGGCAATGGAGAGAGAGGGGGAGCCTGTGGTACAAGTCAGAAACAAAGATAGCACTTGATGTGCTCGAAAGAAACTTAGGGGGTCACCATATTGAAATTTTTTATTCCGTCTCATTCCTTCTACAAATCACTAGAAACTAAAGCACTGAAATGACCACTGCACTGAAACTGAATGAACACTGAAAATTTTTAAACAAAAGAAAAGACCACTGAACTGACCCTGAAATGAGCTCCTTTGGTGTAATTCATTTATGCTTATGCCATTGCATGATATATTCATCCAAAGTATGGTTTCAAAAAATAATACTCCAAATTACTCCAAACTGTCCCTCGCTCTGCACGTGCCGTTAACATCAATCCAAATCCCCCTGAAAATTGTTTATAAATACACACTGAAATGGCCTGCTAATCACCCTGTCAATTCCAAACTACTAAACAGCGGGCCTGTACCTACTCTCCGTCCTCCTCAGCCTGTCCGTCCTCCCGCGCTTCCCTGATCCCACTTCCCTTCCCCTCACGCTCCTCTTCTATCCCGCCTGACCGTGGACTAACAAATCACATGAAATGCTGCTAACACACACTGCAAGTTTGTTCTGAGCAACACTGAAATTCCACTAATCACACTGCAATGTGTATCACCTGGCCATTCGTCTTCTCATTGCGCCATACACGTAGTTTTTCTGAAGTAATGTCTGTAATGTAATCCGATTTTGATCATATCAGCAATTGTTGCAGAATTTGTGAAGTAATTTACTCCTTTGTACCACATTCGCAAACACAAGGCCTATAATGTACCACACATTTCAAAAAATAACAAAACATTTTAGCCGGCATTTAGCTCAGCCCCATGTGAAAGAGTCGTTCTTGTTTGCTTGGGTACAATAGTTATTTTTTGAGGTACCCTTGAGCGTAGACCTTTGACAGGGAGAAGTTCAAGTTTAAGTTTCAAAATTATTTATTGACATATATCATCAGAATAACCTTTAGTTATGATGTCACCTAATAAATTTTGTGTGAAAACTCACTCCTCACACCCGAATTTCATCAACACGCAAACCTGTTTGGTAGGCCCACAAGTTTCCCGCCGTGTTTTCCTGCAATGAAACGCGGGGTTTCACCATAACCACATGGGTTATTTAAGGTACTAATTAATCCAACATTTCCTTTCTTTCCTTCCTTTATCTCCTTCCCGTCCCCGGATCATATTTTGTTTTAATATGAAGCGGAGACAGCGACTTATAGCTTACAAGCGTACTGAATTTGCCATTGATCTTTTTGTTAATTGTTTCTAAATTCATATGGATATGATATGTATATTCTGTAGTTTGTAATTTGTTGGTTTGAAGCGATCATGAACAACAAATTCATCTCCTACGATGGATTCCATCAGCGAAGTCCACTGCATTTCCAACCAACCTCAACAGGGGGCCGGCCCGTTCCGAAACTCCAGTCGAATACTTTGGGTCCAGCACTGTGTAACTCATGAAAGGTCTGTTTATATAGAGGATATACGGCCATGATGTTGTATACCCGTAGCTTTTGTAGATAATCAAACATCTCTGGCTTCAATTTTTTCCTCAGTCATCCTACAGAATACCAATGAACAAACGAATCGTAAAGTGTAATTTTTTTGTGATTTTCTTTCTTCGCACAATTAGCAGAAAATTCAAGCTATCCTTAGAAGCAGGAAGTTCAAACTTTGTTGTTGTGTTGTGTTTGTTGTATTTTTTTTTGTTTTCCCCATCGTTTCTGTCTTGTTTGTCTATAAACCTTCAAAACGTTCTCGGTTAACCATTAAGTGCAAATTATGAGAGATTTTTTTGTGCAGACTATGCCTATAAAATTATATGGAACAGGCTTTCTTTTCATTAATATTCTCAACATTTTAATGATTGGATTACATTGATATACTTCTGTGAACGAACGTTAAAGTGCTGCATGTTTTTTTTTGGCTTGTTTGTTTGTTTTTGCTGTTTGTTTTTGGTATTTATTGTTTTAATGTTCGTATAGTACGACCGCCGTGTTCCATCTTTTATTCTGATTTGTTTCTAACTCCTATATCTCTAAATCCCATTTTCTTCGCAAATAAGACCGGTCAATCGCTAATGCACCCAGTATATCGTGAACTTCCTGTCTTTTTTTTTTCTTTTGTTGGCTTGTTTTTCATACACGGCAACTCCACCCCTGTCGAACATGTCTGACGTGCTTGAATTTTGAAGAACCCCTTATTCCCTAAGTCCTAGAGGTTCCCGTATTTTTATGACTCGGGGATAGCACTGTCAATTGTGGTCTGGTATTTGGTATTTGTTTCGATACAAGTAAGCACTAAAGCAATTTTTGAATCCGGTGCTGCAACAGGACAGGATAAGTTAATCTTTTTTTCCTAAATGGTCTGTTGTCCCCATATATTCGCCCTGACTGTCACTATAAAAAGCAGGAATATTGACAAACTGGAATAATGATAATGTCTTTCTTTCAGAGTTTATTCATCTAACAAACCCAAAATATACAACGAAAAAATAATAGTTTCTGCATACATAGCATCGAAATGAAACGGAACTATTAGGCTTTGTTCCAGCCACTCCACATCCCTAAGAACCACCCGCTTCTGGGATGTTTAAAACTGGATTTCTTGGGTAACTGCAGTTTCGTGTGTCCCAAGTGATTAAGTACGGATTGTTAGAATAAACATACGATTTAGTTTAAATTGAATTCGGGCGGGCATGCTGTTTTCACGCAGTTTATGCTTGAGTGTTTTGACAGTTTGTCTTTACCTATTTTTACCCAGTGGACAACATGGGGCTAATGCGCTAAGAGAGCGAAAGAGTAACCCTCCCACGACTCAATACGAACTCCCCGAGGTCTCGGTTGTATCAGAAACCAATCAGCCCTTGCGGACCATAAACCATTACCGAGTGCCTCTTTTCCACCATTGATCATTGATGTGTATGATGTTATAAAATCGATAAGTTGTTTTGTCATTTGGATTGTCCACTTTGGAGTACGGTACTGGAGTGGCCCTATTGCATTTTCGTGGCCGTCCTGGATAATATTATTGACCGCGGTTATTTCTATCTGGCGCATTCTGACAACATGGCATGTTTGGGCCTATCATGAACTACAATTGTCGGTGTATCTGGTTAAATAAAGCCTGCGATAAAGCTAAGTAAATAAAACTAAATGAAAACATAACTAACTATCAACATGCATTTTAACAAACAAAAATCACAACGTGGAGATAGTAAGCATCCACCGCTATAATTTTTAACCCTTTGACTGAGGTCATCATGAGTGAGATCAGTACTCCAAATTTGTTTTCTTGCGATGCCTATGACTTCATCTAGCTTTCACCATACATGCATACGGTAACAATGATTACGTGTGTATCTTCTATTAAATTAAAGATAAGTTGAAATGAACCCAAGCTAAAACTAAAGGTTTGGAAAATCCAATATAAGTTATAAACCATTTTTTAGAGCCGTAATTATTGCCTTTTCGCGTACGGACAACGGCAACGTATGTACGGCTTCAAGACGGTAATGTTACTTTAATTAGCACTATGCCTTCATTTGTATGCCACACTTGTGTTTAAATACGGCTTTAACACGTTAAAAAGTTTATACAATTATGAAAACATAATAATTTAAAGGCCATAACAGAAACTGCAGCAGAAAAAGTGAGGTTTGAGCACTTCACAAAATATCAAAATCGATAAAAATAATAATCTAAACCAAATCCGCCCCCCAAAAAACACCCAAGAACACATTTAAAAAATGACACCTCATGATTTTTGAAATCCTTCATGAATTTTGATTTAGAAAAACCTTGGTGTTCAGAGATTGTATATTGACTTTTCACAAAAATTACATTCTCATGTCCTATTGTCGGGTCCCTGCTTCCAAAATGTTGGTATTTAAGGCCCCACATTTGGGAAGACCATAATGACGACGTGAGGGCCAATTATTGTTCTCTTTGTTTTGCGGGCGCGGGCTGATCATCTTTTGAGCATTGAGTATATTGACACGGTCTCATACGTAATGTCTCGAAAAGACGTCTTCGCTGTCGCTCTTCTCAGCCTAGCTTGCGTCGATCTTCTAAGTCTATCTGTTGCTAGCCGACTGTCCATTATTAAAGCACATTGTTATTTAAAAAACTGATTCCATTCCATATTCTCATATTTTCCCCCCAATTTCGCATGCCAATACCGAGCACATCAGATACTGCATTCTTTTATCGGAATGACGTTTTCCGTTATCGCTCTATCATGTCTATGCGAGTACGGGCCCAAATGAAAACATTCATCGCGGTAGAACTCCCTTTACTAATATTTCCCCCTATAAGTTTTGAATCGCTTTTGAGCCTATACAACGGTTTATAATGATATTGCTATTTCATAACCTTTTTTTGCCATTCTTCGAATAACGAATGAACGTATAAATAATGCTATGCCCCTTTGGACTTTGAACGTCATTGTGGTTTACTACAAATTGTACAACCTATTTAATTATTTTAACTGCAAGCATTCTTGAATAATGTTTACATTAACGTCAACATTTCTAACATAAATAGCCTATAGGCCTACACCAGGTAATCCTCCATGTTTTGATGCCTTAGCTTCGTGATATGGGTGAGATATTTCACAATTCATTATTATTTAGAACGGCGAGCAAGTTATTATTTTTGTATATTGCCGGATAATAGTTCCTGGAATAGTTTCCCATTTTATGATCACTGTTGGTTTATATATATTATACTACATTATTCAGGCGTTGTATCGGATTACATTTCCATATAAATGGAAAGGGGAATTTAAGAAAAGCAGATACCGGTCTGGCCGCCATTTTTGTCCGGCATAGACGTGCGTCCATTCCACTGACCTCTATACATGGATAGCGTGGCTCGCGCGTAATTTAATAGGCGGCGATTGATACAACCGGAACTTCCCCAGCGGGCCATTTTTTTGTAGAGGCCAGAACATGAGAGGTCCCACGTACTGATTCAATGCGAAGTCAATGCCCTTGTGAATATTTTCTTGTATTTGAAAGAAAAATCTTAATATTTGATTAAAATTGTGTGGTAGTAGGCATCGGACTAATTATGCCACAGTGATAATTACTAATTGGCGCGATACAGACATCCTAAATGCTGGGATTACTTTAATGTTTAGCATATTGGAGTGCCATTTGTGCCGTTATAACAAATATTATTGATGAAGGATTGAAACATAATGTCTGCCCAAAAAATTATGTATGTGAAAAAAAAATTGTGTTTATAATTATTGTGTGACATTTTACAGGGAAAATTTCAGTTCCCTCCACATCTGCCCCCTCCTCTCCCCGTCCCCCTCCCTCCTCCCCCTTCCCCCTTGTATCTTCCCTCTCCCTCCCCCCTCCCCTTCATTTCACTTTCACCCTCCCCTCCCTCTCCCTTCCCCTCGCCTTCCCACTTCCACTTCCCCCCTTCCATTTCCCCCTCCCTTCCCCCCAAAAATTTCACTTCCCTCCCCTTCCCCTTCCCTTCTTGCCTTTCTTCCTTCTTCCCTAATTCCCTTCTCCCCTTCCCTTCTTTGTTATTTTTATTCATTTAGTCATAGTCATTATCCTTATTCATAAGGTAAGTTGGAATTTAATCGTTCATCCATTCATTAATTCCTTTTCCTTCATGCTTCAATGAAATCGTTTATTTAATCAAATATGCATTTTCTTATGTAGAACACTGCCTCTGCTATTTATATTCACTGTATTTATTTATTATTTATTCTTTCACATTTCCCCTCATTGTTTCATCATTATTTTTTTTTTTTTTTTTTTAAAAAAAAAAAAATATTTCAGTTATTTCTGCATAGGTGATTCTTTTGCATATTCTATGCCCGCTTGAGTTCCCCATTCCCCTCCTCATTCCCCTCCCTCCCCTTCACTTTCCGCAGCTCCCATCGCCATTACCCTCCCCAATCCCCCTCTCCCCCATTCCCCCCCTCCCCCCTCCCTTTCCCCCTTCCCTCCCCACTCCCCTTCCCTCCCTCCTCCTCTCTCCTTCCCCTCCACTCCCCTCCCCACCCCCCCCTCCCCTCCCCATTCTCTCTCCTCCCCTTCCCCTCCTCTCCCCATTCCCCCCTCCCTCATTCCCACTCCCCTCCCTCCCCTTCTTCTTTCCCCCTCCCCATTCCTCTCCCCATTCCTTCCCTCCTCTCACTCTCCTCTCACTCCTCCCCTCCCTTTCCCTTACCTGTCCCCTCCCATTCCCCCTCCATCCTCTCCCTCCCCTTCCCCTCCTCTCCCCTTCCCCTCGCTATTTCCCCTCCCCACTTCCACCTAACCCCCTCCCTCCCATCCCTCCCTCCCTCTCCCTCCCCTTCTCTTCCCTTCCCTTCCCCCTCCCCCCATCCCCCGTCCCCCTTCCCCTCCCACCTCCCTCCTTTTCTTTTTTAATTTTTTTATTTCATTTTTTTCATTCATTCATTCATTTCCTATATTTATTTCATACCAAATAGTGCCAATTTATTTTAGGTCTATAAAATGCATCTCTATTTATTTGCTGCATTGATTTTTTAATGATTCAACATTTCCTTTTCCTCATCTTAATGTTTTTCATTAGTTTTTTCCGAAATTTCTTTATGTCTTTCATGGTAAATTATGGTTTTTTTGAAATAACAAAATGCCTTTGTGTGAAAACCTCTTCGTTTTCCCTATATTTTGAGTAAATTATTCAAATTTTGACGTACAAGTGCCATGAAAGTAGTGCAGTGACGACGAGTTCTTGCCCTCTACAAATTGGAGGACAAAATGTTTCCCTTCTCGATCGCCGCCCGCAATCCATGTATAGAGTCAGTGGTCCATTCTTAAAAACGACGCCTAGTCCTCTTTCTTTTCGCATCCGTTTAATATTTTTTAAGTTTTTAAGTGACTGGATTGATGAGCCGCTGCATAGTAGTCTATACATGGTATGTGTATGTAACATAACATTTTCTATCTTCGATTTTTTTAGATGATGTTCAAGTGCCGAATAAATAAAATAGAAATGTTTTGTGTGTGTTTGTGAAAGTTTTAAAATCTAAGTTTATTATAAACCATCAAGTCGTTCGTTTGTAATTTCTTGTGAACTTTTTCCACCGTCTTTTTTTCATTTGTCCCAATTTGTCCACTGGCCCTGCATGATTAATCATCACTAATCATGCTGGGCTTTTTAAAATACACTCTTAAGTTTGTGTGCATACATATTAATTCAACTATTGTGTTACAATGTTCATTGTTCATCAACGGGGAAAGAAAGTAAATAACATTACGGTACTACTTTGTAAAAGACATACACAGTAGCACATATTATATAATTTTGTCAATATTATTACGATCCAATTTTGACCCAAAAAGTGTTCTTTTTAAGGTATGGAAATTTCACTCTTTTTAGATGGGCCCTGTATTCCCCTCCCAAAAGATGAATTCCCTCTTTGGTTAGCATTTAACATTTTAACAATTTTAACATTGGGTTTTTGTCCTCACCAACAGGTGTCATCATGATTACCAACTTAATAAAAGGTAAATTCGTTCTTGATGTGATTACCACAAACGTACAAATTAATTTGTGCGTGTTAATTCTAAGTGTGTGTGTGTGGGTGGGTGGGTGGGTGTGTGTGTGTGCGTGCGCGATTGTGTGTATGATGTGTGTTGTGTGCGTGCGTGATTGTGGTGGTATGTATTATGGTATGTGTGTGTGGCCGACTGTGAAAGTTTCATCCTTATCTATAAAGGCTGGATTCAGAGATTTCATGATGATAGCGCCCTAAAATTTTCTAACAAATCAGGTTTTTTGCCTGTAGGCCACATCATAAGGCTGTCCGGATCTCAACCAGCCAAATGTATGACATGCTCATCTGAAATCATATCCTTCATTCCAAAATCACAACTTTGTCAAAATTCCGGATCCACTTTGAATTCATATTTTAGGTATGTCACAGGTAATTAGTTGAACTGTTTTGAAAAGGAATTAAGGTGTTTTGAAACTGATATTAAAGTAATTTCGTTCTTGATTTGGTTACGCACAAGCAGTAAAAAATTGAATTTGTGCGTGTAATTTCTAAGTTCAGTGGTGTGTGTTTGTGCGTATGTTGTGTGTGTGGGTATGTTTACACTTGTGTGGTGTGTGTCGACTATAGAAAGTTTCAGCCTTTTTCTGTATCCCGTTAGTAATTGACTTCTCCTCCCCGGGTGTTACCATTATTCCTAACTTAATCTTTGAGGTACATATATGTATAGTGTCATAGGCCACTGAACGTTTGACAAGTAGTAAGATCTACATAAAAGTTAAGTTCGATCACGATGGGGTTGTATATGGCACAAACATACAAAACTTACTCTATGCGTGTAGTAATTTTTAAAATCGTATTAAGGGTGAGGGCGAAATTTTGTCAATTCACGTGAACCAAAATACACAGACGCCGCGAAAAACCCTACCAACATGTTTTGATATGTTCAACTTGGGTTCTACCCACTAAATGAATTAACATGATTAAGAAAACGAAACGTTTAGACGGCCGTTTCATAGATTGTCCCTCAGCCGAGAGAACAACTCGCTCACCGACATCGCTCGCCAATTTTCGCGTCGGTATTGCAAGATATGTCTTCTTCAATTCAATGGTCCTCGTGCGTGTATTAAATTTAAGTAAGGGAGAGACATTCGCTCCGGCTGCTCGCCATAAAAAAACCAGAGTTAACGGCCAACAATACCTAACTACCAATTACCAGTATCGATCGATCAATAAACCACTGTCCACGTCGGGTGCGGTCATACGGGGCGTGTATGCTCACAAACTTGTATGAATGGGGCATGGACCAACGCTCGCCGTTCTCTTTTTTTTTCTAAATAGTAATATTGGGGCTTCTGCTTTATTTTCTACAGTATTTTTTTTATTTGCGTGTGGAAATTTGCAGCGGTGGCGGGCCAAAAATTCCTAATTTTAGCCATCTCCAGCCCACTGGTTTAAACTGTAAAAAGAGTGACATCTTGAAGGAAAATCGGAATATATTATATGTTGCCAGGAATATTTTCTCATTCCAAAACCGATGGAGCTAGAGAATCAACTCAACTGTATCGAACCACACCACCAAGCGCCCAATCGGTTTTAGTTGCAGTCTATATGCTGTACTCGTCTCCTAAATTGATACTTTGGGTGTCGAGTTCATAATATTGAAGATGCTTGACCACCATCGTATCTGGACATTTTGTTTATTCGAAAACCTCGAAACCCGCGGCTATCCTAAAAAAAATGCCATGCCCCAATTAGCTACAATTTCACGTTTGCTAGTACACACTTGCTTCTACAAGATTGCAATTGTCTATCAAGCGAGGTCGCATCATGGTAATGAATTAGGATTTTATAATTCACTGAGATAACGCACATAATAACACAAATCTCGAATCATAGTCCATTTTTTTTTAATCCTATTTTTATTGCATTTTCATGTACAAAACCTCAATCCGCTATGTTTTGTAATATTTCATAGTCAAAATCATATTGTACATAACTAAAATCGTCTCCCACATTACCTACTGTTTTGTATTTAACATTTTTAGGTTTTTTGGGCGAAAGTTGGCATATTACTTTGTTCATCGTGTTCTATCAAATCCACAAAGTTTAAAAAATGTGAGGTCACAATGACGTGCCTGTTGGGAAAAACGACAAAACCCCTGTTACCGTTTCCTTGTTCACGCCTCATAATCCACCGTTGAATGCAAGGTGCCGCCCCCCCGGTCTAATTCAGATGCATACGATGTAATCTGCGACGTATTTTTACAATATACTGAAATCAGTTTTTCACACACAGATTTTATAACTTGTAAATTAAGAAATTACATTTGCAGTTTTTTATTACATTTCAGTATGTTCAATGTTAAATCCATAATGTTTTCTTCACAATATATTTTTAAGTAAACTGTTCTTTTTATGGTTTTTTATGCTTTAGGCATGGGTGTCTTGGGTCGTATTTTCAATGTATGATTTCAGTTTTCTCTGACACAGTGGTTTTGTAAATCGACACTCTTTTATTCCCCAATGTAATGCTATCAAACGTCAGTATTATTATTTAAAATTGTAGCACAGATACAAAACATGTGTTATGTAAAATACACATTGTTGTTTTAATTCCCCAATGTAATTCTATTAAAACATCAGTAAAAAAAAAAAAAAATATTATTGAACATTTAGCAACAGCTACAATTTAAACCAAAGTCAACCAAAATAATTTTGTAACCAAAATGTCACATCTTTTAGAAACTATCCAAGAACATTTTTAGCTATTTTTGGTCTGTTGAACTTATTTGTTTGTTTTTTTCTTTGTCTGTTCTCATTTTGAAATGCAATCAGTCCGATAAAAGTACTTCCCAGTATATCAGAGAAAGGCTGAGTAACACGTGTCAGGCCTATGAATAACCCCCTTTATACGGGCCAACGGCAAGAAATAAACAAGAAATAAACAAGAAAATGAAAGTATACTCCACGATTGTTAAATAAACCAAATATTAGGATTAACTTTCGCATTGAATAATTTGATGCAAGTATTGATTGCCTGTATTTGGAAAATATGAACAATACTGTAAAATATGTAAACTCAGGCCTATGAGAAAAAAAGTAAAATCGGAGATTTAATTAAATTGTGCGTGGGAAGGACCCAGTACCACCCTCTATCAATTCTTCACAACATGAGCTGCCCCAAGAAAACCCGATTGGTGTAGGCGTTATAGTAGCTTACAGGTGAGTTCTTGTTGCGATCACCCACAAACAGTAATAATTACAATTTGTGCGGTTATTTTAATTTCCAACGCAGTGGATTGTTTGGAATGTGTGTGGGCGTGTGTGTTTTTTGCCGACTGTGAAAGGTTAGCTTTATCTATATACTTAACTTTTTGAAAAGTGTTAGAACGATTGATGCTACTACTTCTCGGCTATGAAATTTTAGTACCTTCACCGATTATAAGGCGAACGTATGCAGCACTGTAAATTATAAACTGAGAAAAGGTGAACGTTCCCCATTATATACCTAAGTTAACTTTATTTGATCACAAGCTGACCCATACTTCCGACATTCAACAAATCAGGTAGGGGACAGCTCACATTTTATTAAGACACTTCGGACTATGCACATATGGTAAAGTAATTTCCAACTTCCGCACAACATATATAAGGTGATATATCGCCGTATGTGTACCTCATTTTCAAGTTTCCACACATATTCCTTTACATTGGAGTGTTTTGCCCACGAACCAGGTGTATCATGATTACTAGATACACTAATAAAACAAGTTAAAGTTTCATTGAGTGAAAACCGTTGCCCACACAGAGTACCAAAATGCAATTGGCCATGTAGTTCAATGCCTAAGTTGTGCGAATGTATGGATGTGCGTAGTAGAAGAGATTTATAGAAAATATAATGCAATATTTCATGCATCGAAACTCAGCAAAGTTGACTAAAGAGAAATGTTTTCTATTTTCATGTCAATTGTGGACCAAAATGACAGAGATGCACATGGCCCAAACCACAGTACACAAAAATGTTAGTGTGTTAAGCAAAAATAGTCTCTCGACATTGACTAGGCCAGCTTTCTGGCAAATCACACACCCCCAACCGCATCAAATACAATTGCCTGGCTACGCCTGGTTGAATAAGAAAACATTTATTACACTCTTGTGTCATAAAGTCTGCCAAACGCACAATGGACTGTTTAGTCTGAGTGGGTAGAATGGTGTCCTCGTAGCCACCCGCGCCTGAAATAAAACTTCTAATCAATGTCAACTCATATCAGAAAAAAAATGCGTAAAAACGCTTAGCTATGTTAAAAAATCAAAAGTGTCCCAGGCGTAACAATTTTTATGTGCAATGTATGCAAATTAGTATCGCCATTGCAGAAAAATCCAAGTTGTTCGTATATGCATCAGCCAGAACTGTTGATAAATAAATGAACAAATCATGAGGTGAGCTTGGACCTTATGTTTCTCTATTCATTCTCTCAAGTGATCGTCGGAAAATGGCTCGCACAAACCGGGGGTTTCCGTATTTAGAGGGTAACTCTGGGTAAAAATTAGGAACCTTTTTACAGTGCATGACCTAAAATTGCCGAGGCGGGCGGGTTCTATCGGGTCGAGAGAATAACAGCGCTGTAGTGCAAAAAAGTAAAAGCAAACAAAGCAATCTGTTTGTTATAATACAATAAGCAATATGTGGGTCAAAATTTAACTTTTACAAAATGGAAGAAATAAAAAAAATAAAAAAAATAAAAAAAATAAAAAAAATAACCAACTTTATAAAAAACATTTCGGCTTTTTTTTTCACTCGTTATTTTTTATGTGTCATGGCCTAGACTATCAGTTGATGGCAAATGAAGACATTTCATATTATTGTGAAAATGTGCACATGCCGCTCCATTAACTGTCCTTTATATTAGTGATTGTTAATTGTTTAATTTATGAATATTAATTGTTCGTTAATAGTTTTTACTGCCAACTCCCCCAATTGTTGGACCAAGTGACCCAAACCAATCATCATTAACGGAGCAATGGATCTATTTTTTTTTCACACCAAGTTTACAACACAACCACATTATGAGTCGGAAAGTATGATCATTAGTCGTAACTGGTCAAATGTAATTGGTTAAAATGGACCCCTCAACGTCCTGGAGCTGCCCGTAATAATGACATCACCCACAAAGTCCATAGCCAGTCTGCCCGCGGAAGCACACTTGGAGGCTAATGTGGACTGTTGGGCTCCCCTCTACAATCTACTTGAATGTGCTCTTCCTTTTGGGCAGTTCGACAGGTGCGCCTCAGAGGCCAATCATCCGAGGGGCTTTGTTTTTAATTTAATTAATTAATATACAGTAACACACATTCATTAGCATTCGGAGTAAGTATGCTCGTTAATGTTGTTCTAACTATAAACTAACTTTAAACTGCACTGCACTTGTTTTTATTTCCACATCGTATTCCCCCTTCATCATTCGTCATCTAATATTTTTGCTGATTGATGTTACTTTGAGGTATACATATATGGTGTAACCTTTCCCACAGGAATACCCGTGAAAAAATCATTATGTGTTGCAATAAAGAAAACCTTCAACGATCGAAAGTAAATACTTATTAAAGAACAAAAAGAGTACTACAGATGAAAAAATCAGAACGATGACAACCGTTACCAGATTATACCCCTTTCATTTTATTCGTTTCAACATTTACTCCAGAAAAACATCTAATCCCCTTGAAAAAAGTGGGAAGCCTTCCGAAAATATTATACTTTGGTACTCAAAAGCGATGCGATACCGCATACCGTCGAATTCGAACCCTGAAAATGTCTAAGACGGGATATACTACGCTTGGTTGTTTTTAGGGACCCTATTTATCGAAGGTACGGTACTCGATACTAGTAGATTTTGGTTTATATTGGTTTAGGTGCCGTGGCTATATGCTATTCATACACATCGTGCAACATATTGGATAAAATGGTGGAATATTAAAAATGACTCACAAGATCTGATGGAAGTTAGTTAACCATTAACTTACGACACATGGGCATGTTTGGTGGCGAACACATGGAAGGGGATGCTCCCAAAAGCCCGTTCATGAAAAACACACCACCACTATACCGTACCTCCCTGACAGCGATTGCACAGCGTCTTGTCAGCAACTCCGATTTAAAATTATTAACCACTTCTCGGTCCGCCACTATTCGAATAAATAAACGGTACAGATAGCGGAGGTCTTGCATTGTTATTTAAAACCTTGTCGTGTTTGATGCTTCAATTGGATTATAGAACTCGTCTACTGCCGGCGCAATGACGGTGTACCGACTCATATCAGTGTGAATTTTCAGTGTGATTATACCAGCATGAATATACAATTACCACCTTTACCATATCTAGCAACACACACTATTGATCTGGAATACTGCCGATCGGTACGCTTTTTCATTCTGGGAAACCCGATCGAATAATCACACTGGAAAAAATCCACTGAACCACCGCTGAAACCATTTTCCCGTTACTATTTTCTTTTTTTTCTGGCTGGGCGATTTTCAGCTGTACTTTGCTCTTTTCAGTGGTCACATTTATGTTTATAATAGTTTTCATAGACATTTTTTTCACTGTTCATAGCATATTTTTTTTTTTTTGATACTGGGAACACCTATGCGTCACTGAGTAGTCCTTAATACAAGCCCACACCCATTTATTTATGTTTATTGTATCAGGTTGATAGAGACATTTTTTTTGTACCATTCATATGAAACTATTTAATAGTCAGTTTTAAACTCAGTTATCTCCCGGGTAGGTAACCCGGCTATAGTACGGGCATATCTAGACATAATAGTTCACTACCCCAGTTTAAATATTTTTTACATCTTGGAAATGATTAAGGGTCATATTAGAAAGTTTTGTTTATATGCGTCGAAAAGATGGGTAGGGCCTGTTTTTCTTCCTGATTTTATGACGTACCCTAGAGCGAATATACTCACTGCCATCTTTAAAAACAATCTTGTTCGTAAAATCTAAAATGCCATGAATTCCTTTGTGGAGCTCCAAAATACCACCCAGGTTTCTTATGTCAACATTTCCATTTTAGAGTTCATTTATCAAAATATGCCTCCTTTCGGGTTCGGCGGCCAACCTGGACGCCTAGATGTTTTTTATCCCCTTCAAGGGCAGATAAAAACTTGGTTTCGTGTAGTCGTGGATAAAATTTATAGCTGTAATGAAATTTTAATGGCTGTTTTACATAAACAATGGCAGCCATTTGAATGGGCAGGACACGCTAACGTGCAGCTTTCCGTGCGGAACATACGAATCCTGTCAGGGGACTCCCCTTTAAAAGGTGATATGTGGCCTTTTCCCTATTTTTTGTAGGGTAGGCAAAGTTGTTTACTACATTTATATATAAGTTATCTTATCCCGTCGTTCAATATCAGTAGCCTGGAAAGGTTCGTGTGGTCCTTGGTGTCAGATATGCATGGAATTAGACTGAGTAAAGACTCTTTTACGGAATACAGCTGTGTCAACATACTTTTGAATCCTTTGACCTTTTAAAGAGATTTCGGCAAGGCTAATTCGTGCTGGTCTTACATTAAGGATGAACCGAACTTGGCTTCCCCATGCACGTGAAGTGTTTCTCCGACTACTGCTAAATTGGTGTCGCATATGGAAGAACGACAGTGTTGTTTCAAACTTATTTTCTACCTTGAAAATAATGGGCACAAACATTTCCCATTGCGTAAAACCTGCGTTAACCTCAAGTGTGAAGGCGGTCAGGTGATATCCTGAGGTCACAATGTCAGCACAATTGAATACCGTAAGAGTTATTGTTGAGAATTGTTATAGCAAGTCAAGAAGGCATGGATTGTGCACAAAACAAAAGACACGCGTAGCGTGCCCTGCTGTTCTCACTCGTTTAACAAACACTTAACGGGAATACAGGATACGGGAATTTGGACAACGAAGGACCGACTTTTCAACGCGTATTTTGCTGGGAGGTATGAAAATATTTCATAAGTAGGAAGCAGGAGCCGAGATTTAATGAGGTGAAGGTAATGTAAGGGAAATAGGGATAGAAAGGATGATACAAAATTGAGAGACAAATAAGGACTTGTGGGGAGAAAGATTTTTCAGTGAGCTTAAAAAGTGCATGTGTGTTGTAATTGTGTGTGTGGATGGTATTTGCTGGAGATCATTCCAAAGTTTTCTGTGCGCCGTGAACTGCCCTAATAACATATCCATTATTGATACTTATTTTGTCTGTAAATTCATATGTAAGTAACTTTGTGTATTCGCGTGCATAACCTATCTTAATCTGAGATAGCCTGGGACCCTCTAGATACGAGCTCCAATATCTAACCATCGATACTATGTACCTATATAGAGGGAATTATATAAGAGAACATTGTGGATGTATAATGCATTACTTCCTTTTCCATATTAATATACTTGCAATGTAAAATGAGCAATATACCAAAACGTGAAAGGGTTTCATAAGAAAGTTTTTGCACTATATCTATAAAAAATGACAAGTGAAACTAAGTTACTACAGTTAGTGCTTATTTGTTACCTTTCTGGTGTTTACAAATTGTCTTGGTTTTTGTTGAAACTACGGTGAGATTACTAACATAAGTAGCTTGATTTGAATTCTTTTTGTACTTAATTATAGTGCTTCAACCCTCAATTTCCAGCAACCGTGTAAACTGAGTATTGTTTACTATTTTTTTTATGGCAACAATTTACCCGTAAAACTTAAACAGTGTATCTTTGTGTTAACATTTCTCAAATTGAATTATTTTTTTCGGGAATTCGGGATGTATGTACATATATTTTATGATGTAAAGTCAAACTGACTTGACAAAAATCGACAGATTTCCTTAGTGGGCTGCCCAGGTCTTGCCCAGTTAAGATGGCCCAAATCAAAATGCGCTGCGGCCTCCTAGAAACTTACTCTACTGGAAACTGCATGCTCTGACTTACTGTCATGTAAACTCACGTTGAGGGTGTCACTTTGAGCAATAGTTCTGGTATAAATCCGATCACCCGCAACACACATCTAGTCACAATACAATTTGTACCAACCACACTGAAGCAGCTCTTAAACCGCTTGACCATAACCTCAACCTCTGCGCAGCCTGACCAGTGACAGCAATCGGATGCTGTCACCAGCCGTGCATACTAACACTTTATCCGTCTGCTCATTCAGTCCCACGTAAGGGTATTTAGCTTGCTTACTATGTTTTTTCAGTTTGTAGACTTATGGCCCATCTTTTTCACATTCAGGGCTGGACAATGGGAATATTAATTATTAAGAACAATATAAAGATTTTTTATCTTAAAAAGGAATTTTAATATGGGAATAACAGCCAATTTTGGAAAAAATAAAGATTTGATGGACGTCACGGCATTGATTTGGTTATTATTTTGCTTCGGGACCCATCGGTAAAATGACGTGCGTATCCCTACCTTGGAAAAAACAACCGATTCTCGTCATCGTACGTCGGGTTTTGTGAATCATTAGGGAAAAGGTAAATTTGTACTGTTTAGACATAATCCCCGGTGTCGTTTGGAAAAAAATAATAGGCACTTTGTGCAGAGGTCATGTTAAACAGACCTTTGATTTAACATAGTCGATTTATAGGGTCAAAACATTAAATCGGCTCAAGTTGGAAAAAACCGTGTAGCATGAATTAAGTTCACGGTTTCACCAAAATTCATACCTTTAAATCGAAATTTCTTTACTTAAATTGAATATTAACATTAAAGTAAAAAGTATATGACAATTTTGGATTCTTTAAGTAATTGTATTTCAAACTTTAAGAAAGTTGTATTACAGAGTTCTAGTCAAAACACATGTCGCAAATACAAATAGTTTCATTTCATGTCTATTTGTTCCTGTTCCATGCAAATTATTTGACATATATTATCAATTGAAAATTCATAGTCCATATGTATGGAATAGCCAAATGAATGATTGATTAATTTGCCTCATAAAAATATGATTTATTATGTCGCACAACTAAGTGAAACCTACGTTACCACTTACAGTAAATGATGAATTCCGCTTTTTTACAGATCGAGAAAATTCGCTTAATTTACTTAAATATTCTTTCTTGTTGGTCGTCATACGTCCCAGGCGAGTATTACTGCCATCAGGTATTGTATTAAAATCGGCAAGGGCGTCAAGATTTAAATTTACAACCCCAAAACACGGTATGGTTAAGAAATGCAACGTACGTTACTTCAAAACACATAATGAAGTAGGAGAGCTTATTAAAAAAACAGTTTGATCATTCTAAGCAGCTATTACCCCTAATACCTTCATTAGAATCTTTTCATTTTTGCATTTCTAACATATTATTGGATGCGCTTGACTAAAATGAAACAAACAAGATAGAAAACATACGTTACTACTTTATTTCCAACAGTTTGCTAAATCAAAACTTTTAGCGTCCGACTACCCGCTGCTGTCGCTGGATCGAAACTATGAAGCGCCATATGCGTCGCAGCTCATTTACAACGTGAGAAGCTCGATAATAACGGATTTTAAGTGAAACGTGGTTCGAAATCAGCTGAAAGATATCCACAATTTTGCCCTTTAAAGGCACATATCGTTTTAACTGCTAAATCAAGTGAAATTTTTTTTTTATTTCTCCGTAATGTTAAAATGGTACTCCTTTTGATACGTAGCGGGTCGTGTTCAAAACTACAAACATGTCCTTGATTGTAATTTAACAGTGAATATAGACATAATTGTAGGTATAAATTTTTAACGTACGTTTCAATAATCATGTCACGTAAGTTTCGTTTTTCAACTCAGATGTGGATTTGTGTTTTTGCTGTGGAGGTGATTAATTATTTATTCAAAACGGCAATATGAAGTTCAAGGAATAATTATAACAATTGTTTTCGACAATGTCAAATTCATATATGTTAAAATTACCTATAGCATGCCTTTCAAACATGTGGTTAACGTTAGGTTTCACAAATAAACTAGCGAATTCATCTGATAAATCGTGTTACAGGAAAGTGTTTTTATTATACATGTTGATTATTGTGAATATCTAAACGATACTTTCGTATGCAGGATTGTGTTGTTATTCTATTACTTTCGGAATACCTGTGTTACATAGAGTAAAAAATTAACGTAAGTTGCAATATTATAATGACATTTTACTAACAACTGTAACTCATGCTGTCTATTAATCTATTCGTTTAAATGGCCGAAAAGCAAAGATGATTTGTGGGTCACATACAAGGAGATTATATGCAAGATAAGCCTCGACACGTCCTATCAAAGAGGCTCTTTAGCCTAAGACAAGTGACCAGGCTGTCATGATACAGACAAAAGACAATATGTACGAGAATTGCATAATCTCAAATTAATCTTTTGAGAATCAAGATTAAGACCAATCATACGGTTGTATGTTCCAGTGTAACCATTTCAAACGTGATTGCAACGTTTAAGGTTTAACATAGATTGTTTACACGGCCTATGCATATATGTGTAAGGTTTAATTAGTTCTTTAAAGGAAACTTGAGATATACCTTAAATTTCCTGATGCAAAATTTGGTTGCTCGGGAAGTGTTCAAATAGTTTTGTTACAGGTTTGTGTAAACAATAGATCTTGAACATATATATTAGTTATAAAAAGATGTTTGTTTGTCTTAACCAAACCGACCTTAAAAACCTTTTGACTTTTGATTTTTTTTTTTTTTACTTCTTACAAAAAATAGATAAAAGAAAAATCCGACGACCCCTTTTTCCACCAAATGTCACCACTTCCATTGTTTTTTTCTTGATAAACCTGACAGCATGGGCAAACAGAAATAATTCAAAGTGTTTAATTTAAATTTTGACGTTTTTAATTTGAAAAAAAAGCGCTGAATTTTTATTATTAACGTGTATTTTATCTACCTCTCCAAAACAACAAGACCGACCGACGACCGACCCTGCTTTTTTTCTTACGTTACGGCAAACAACATAATGCTTTACCTTGTAAGGTATTGAAATATGCTGTGGATCCTTTACCTAAACACTACGTTATATGTATTTCAATTGGTCCAATGTTCAAAGCGAACTTTGGTTAGTAGCGTTAATGATATGAAAACGTACGCACTTTTATGCGTTTTGATAAATGGAGACGATTCAGCAAACAGATGTTTTATTATTCTCTATTCCTTTCCATTTGAAAAGATTGTCGGTTACGATTCCGGCAAAGTAATTAAATATAACATGTATAATTCAGAAACGTTGACATTTTGGGGAAAATATGCAATTAATGGGTCAACGCAATAACTTCCCAATTGATTCAAGAAAGACGGCTTTATTGTATGTATTTTCCTTATCGCGTTTTTTGTAAGTAAATGGATTCTCCTGGACCTACATCGTAGTTTGATAAACAATGAAACTTACGTTACCCTTTGTACAAACATTCTTACGACGTCAAATCCTATATTGAAATGCAAATATCTGGCATATCCATTAACAGAATTAATTACGACCACATTATATTTGTAGGTATTTTTCAATTAGGAATATCATTCATTAAACATTTGTAATTGCCATGGAGAAAAAAATCATACATTTTACGATTATTTGTATTTTTCGAATTAATTCAAGCCCTCAGAAATGACTCATTTCGAAGATGATACCTTAAGCATTGAAGGAGAATCTTACCAATTCATTTGAATGATCATTTTATTAGACAGAAACATTATAAGATTTCATTTCCTCGATATTCGCCATGTAGAGCAGTATTCCAGTTGATTGTGTACCTTACGGATGATAACATACTTTACCTAAATTGTCCTTCCATGTCATTCATAGAAATTGATCATTCAATGTAATGAATAGCCAATGTGCGAGCAAGCTACAAATTCATCATTTGAAAGCACCGACCGAGGGGATACTTAGGTAAAATATCATAAAATACAAGACACAAAAAAAGTCATTGTGGTAATTAATTTGATCTCTGATTCAACGTAGAGTTAAGTGCCCAAAATAATTTTAGATCAATGGAATAGTATTTACTACCTAGAAATCAAAAACTTACATAAATTCCGTAATTAATAACACATTTGAAGTATTACAGTGTACCTTTATGAATTTTTTTGAACTCTTCATTTATTGTTAAATCACATGAAACGTAGTACTTATGAAAATACAAGAGAAAGTTGAAGAGGTTGTGATAAGTAAATTTCGCAGATACAATGTTGATATTTTTCAAAAGAACTTTGAGGTACTGTCTGTTCATTTATAATAATATCAAGTGTTTTATTGAATTCATTTTTTTCAATTTGTCATTTCCAACTTGGGGCCGATTTTATGGTCTTGACCCTATACATATCGGTCGCCCCCGAAGAGCAAACCGATACCTGATACCTGACAAGTGACCTGGTACCTACACGTGACACCAAACATTGGCACTCGTTACCGTTTTATAACAACAAATACCGGCACAGCAGGCAAGCATTCTGTCGTCTTCTTTGTCACAGTCGTAATCCGTCAAGATGTGAGACTATACATGTGTGGTTTCTGTACAGGGAGGGTAGGACACGATCTGCTCATTTGGGCATTGGGGATTTCCAAACGGTAATTGTGGAACTGCACATGCATTTACTATGGCAGTCTCAGTCCCCGTGACATTAAAAAATCATCTCTTAACCTTTGTTCAAAAGATCTTAATATATCATGATAAATTAAGAAAAAAATAGAAGTTCACATCAATCATGCTTCTGGTAAATTACCTGGGCATAACGCAAACTCCAGAACTTCCCCTGCAAGTAATCTCTATCAACATAATACCCTTGAACATACCCCCCATGGCTACAGAGCTACGCGCTCTGTATCCATGCGCCCGTACCCTTTAATATCCAAAACAGCCCCTATTATCATTATTATACACCCCACACCCATTGCACTCCCTGGATTCTATAGTTCCGCGACAATTTTGGATCTTAGCACAGAGAGTAATCATGTGGAACCAGTCACCCAAAATTCGAAGTCAAGCAAGTTCCAGGTTCGTTTCGCTATCTGCATGATACTGTCATGCCTGAGTGGACGCAATTTATCCAAAGCACTGTGATTGAATGAGAGTATATATTTTAATTACCGTGTTTTGTGTCCATGTTCGGCTTACATCTTAAAAGATAATACATTGAAAATTGGCTTCACTGTTTAGCTTTAGATATATTGTTTGTTTTTGTTTGTTTGTCTGGTTTTTTTTTGTTATTTCATATTTACCTTTAATATTCTTATCACCCTTACTGTATCACATTGTGTGATTGAATGTGACGAGTTTTGACTTGTTTGTATTACAGGGCCAGCAATAACCATAATCTTATCGGTTGTCCATTACTGGTCCCTATCATTTCATATCATATGCCTCACCAGTGCATCTTAGTACAGTCTGAATGGTACTTTATGTATTATTTTATTATAACTGTATTATACATTTCTATCACGTTCGATATGTTTTATGCTGATACATTGATCTTGAATCTTTTTAAACATAGACCTCAAAATCTTTTTCTTTGTCCTCTTTTCCTTTGCTATATTTCCCCACCTACCTATTATATTTTTCATCAACTTAGTTGCTTTATAATTAAACTAATTTGGTAATTTATCTGTGTGTACGCAGCGCAATAAAGTAGTATGTGGAGGGTGTTTTGAGTACACAGCTGCAAAACATAGTGTTAAATGACTCACAAGTTAAAAAGAGAAACTGCTGATCCGATCACAGAGAGGAGTTACTGATATTAGCGACTTTCATTAGGAGTGCCAAACTAGATGGGCATAGCCATGTGTGCAGACTGCAAGATACAGGTTGACCAAGCAGAGTGACAGAGTGGACCCCAAGAAAGGACCAGAAAGAATCCAGGAGTCCAAAAACCAGATGGAGGGAATTACAAACAACTTGTCGCAACTTGGACAGAATGGCAACCGATAGAGATTTGTGTTGAAGCATTCTATGGAGGGGTTCCTCCATCGTGAGTTATCAAGCCCTGGATATGGATATGGATAATCATTTATTTTAATTGAGATGGCTGATAACTGTGAAGAATATTTTTTCTACATGCACTGCAGAAACTAGTGTTTTAATTTAACACCGCCGTAGTTCTAGAGTACCACACAATAGAATGTGTCCAAATTCAACACCTTTGGTGTTATTTTAACCTATTTGGTGTTAAAACAACACAATAGGGCGTTACAAAAAAAAAATTAAGAAAAAAAACCAAAATTGTGGAGCTGCCAAGCATATTCCTCTCCATCTTCCTCTGAGCAACTGCAAGCATCCTCCATCCGTGTGTTATTCACAGCCCACGTTTCACTGCCGTATGTCATAACAGGAAAATTTATCATTGAACACCTTTCTCTTTAGCTCCAAACTTGTCTTCTTATTTTTCATGATGTTTTCTCACGTGTTGCAAATGCTGCCAGCCTAGTCCAATTCTCTTTCTGATCTCAGGCAGTAAGTCACCATCACGCATCACTGTCTTCCCAAGGTAGATGTAGCTGTTGACCTCTTCAATGACTTTCCCGTCTACAGTTATCTTGGATTTCCTGGTGTGGTCATTAAACATGACTTTGGTTTTCCCAACATGATGAGTCCGACAGGTTTGCTGGTGCTGTGAATGTCATTTAGCATGCTTTCCAATTCCTCGGGTGACTTGGCGATCAGGATAATATCGTCGGCAAAGATCATGTGAGAGAGATCTTCACCCCATCAATGTTGAGTCCTCTTCCTTCCAGTTAATTCCTTTATGATGGCATCTTGAAGGCATGAGGTGAAGAGTTTGGGTGAAATGTGTCTCCCATCTTGCTCCCCTCTCTAGCTTGATCTTGTCACTGTCCTTGTGGAGCTTTAGGGTGGAAGAGGCACCACTGTAAAGGTCACGTAAGAGATTGATGTAGGCTGGGTCAACTCCTTGGTTTTCAAGTGCTGTGAAGAGTGGTTTGAATTCAACAGAGTCAAACGCCTTCTCATAGTCAACAAAGGCAAAGCTGAGCGGGATCTTATACTCATTGGCTTTCTCTTGTAGTGGCTAACAACATGTATGTGATCAGTGGTAGAAAATCCTGGTCTAAAACCAGCGTGGGCTCTTGGTTGGTGTTGTTCCAGAGTGTCCAGCATTCTTTCAGCAGGACCTGTGAGAATACCTTGGTACATTACAGAAGAAGGCGTATTGGCCTGTAGTTTTTGATGTCAGATGTATCTCCTTTCTTATGGAGAATAAAACTACGATGATTGTACAGTTGGTGGGGACTCTTCCCTCTGTAAGGCATCTGTTGAAAAGCTTTGTAAGTACCTCAAAAATGGGCTCACCTCATCGTGCAGAACCTGCGGTAATACCATCATCTCCAGGGGCTTATCTCGCTTTATCTGATTATGTACCTAAAAAGATTACTCATTGAATTACTCAAATATTAATGGAATGCACCGATTACACTTATTTTATTGAGTAAACAGGGGAAATATTTGCTTTCAATTAAAATAACGATGTTTAATATGAGGAAAATGGCTGCATTGTCAATAAAGACCAATTGATAATCAGAAATGTTGGCAATTGAATTGAAATTAAACGTAAGAAGTCTTTGAAATACAAGTTAACTAAGCACCGCAGTAGAAATGCCGGCAAACTGCCATCTTAACCTCAAAATGGTTTGTTTTTACTCATAGAAAGTTTTTTCAACTATACTGATCGAGTGCTGTGACTGTTAGCTTTCGTTATTGAGAATTAAATGATTTTCGTCCGAACGCCCGTAAAATTAATACAAATATAAACGACTTGATAGTAAGATAAAGCTTTCTTCTTGATAAAACGGTGATCTTTGATGTCTCTTTTACTCTCCAAAATATGACAAATTCTAATTACCTCTGCTGCCATTATTGAAAATGCTGCAATTCCTGATTGGTCGGTTTATACTCTGCCCTTAATTCTGCCATAATGGGGTCGTCGAAATGCATTTTCTCATTATATCACGCTGTTTTTTGGTAATAGAATAGAAATAAAGGGCTTGAGTATTATTTTAGATGGGCTCATAATGTATCCTCGGCCGGAAAAAAATAAAATAATGGACTCGCCTGCGCCTCGTCCATTATTATTTTTCCCGCCTCGGACAATTATTCGCCCATAAGTAATACTGCATCACCCTTTATTTCTTAAGTATACACCTTCAAGCAATAAACAGATAAATCACAACTTTCTTCCACTTAACGTTTATCCAATAATTCCAAAAAACCAAGGGTTTCAAACCTTAGACATACACTTTGCATCTCCTTTCTGCCTACTTACACTTGTAGGCCTATGCTGCAATTGGAAATACAGCAAAAATACTGTTAATTGTATGTAAAATTTTAGTCCAACTTTACCAGGCGTATTAAAACGACTACAATGAGAGCTTTTATTCGATTTGTTCGGAGTATCAACATTATAGTACATTATTATGAATTTTCAATTATACTCTTAACTACTAAGTGCTAGGGGGGGGTTTCCTAGTACCCAAGATTTGTTTTGCGGCCGATTCTCACTCGTGAAAAATATTCTAATTTGTGTAATTGTGTAACTTATCGATGCCCTCTTCCATAAAAAAAAATTACTAAAAAATTTCTTGCCCGTTAAGAGAAAGTGAGTGCCAGAAATATATATTTTCTCCTTATGTATGTTCATATGCATGAAACAAATTAATTACATAATCAGAGGAAAAAACAAATAATTAAGCCCTTTATGTGCTGAAAAGAAGGATTCCATCATCGAGCGACTGCGCGCCCTTGCTGTACAAACCTTATGGCAAATAGGACAGCCCCCACAAAAAATACAAGAGATGTACAAAATGGTAATGTTGTGTTTAATATATGTAAATTGGTCTTTTAGAGCATGATTAGAAACATAACATGATTTGCATGGTGTATGTGTGGAAGCAGGGTAGCAGAAAACATCATGCTACTTTTTGAGCGATTTTGACGCCTCCAAAACAATGATATGCACCTAATTTCCAGACGATAAATCGGAACTCAATAATATTGCACCTTTGGCCTAGTCTTGTGCCCCCCTCAGGTCGGTATGAGTTCATTACTATAGTCAAGGTATATTTTCAGGGTGAGAAGTTGAAGGGAATTCAAATATGCAGTTTTTTTTTTTTTTTTTTGAGGTAGGTTAAAATGTGTGGCCGAAAATCCAAACTTTTGTTGACAATTTGGATCACCCTTACTGAAAAGGGTACCAAACAATTGTGAATTACAGTTGTACATCAGTTTATATTTGACACTGTGTTCCTAGTCCAAAATAAAATCTGTAATTGAAGTTCAATTGTAATTCATTGAGATTCACCGTTTATTCTCAAGGTCACCCTGTACAAAATGCTATGTATGAGTGAGATTTCGTTATGGGCCTCAGCTTTTTTATAATTTAACTTTGCCTTATATAATAAGTGTTTCTTTGATGTTGACACAATATAGGGAAATGGAAAGAGTAGTTTGTGACAAATTTAATGGTGATGCAAATTCTGCGAGGTTTTTAAAACGCATGCCTGTTATTCTTAAATAGTCCTTCAAACATCATTTGCCCAAAATATCAAAACAAATTCTTCTTGCGTATCCACAAGTCATCGGGAATGCCTGGTTATAACGAATGAAAATGGCATATCAGTAACCATGGTTTATTGATTATAGCATGTTTCACGTAACGTGAATTTCCACAGTTCTTAATTCACGTGTCTTGCCTCCGGGAAGGTTGTGGTCAATAGACCTCTATCTGCTTTTCGGATAGAATGCATTATACAGAACTAGGAATGAAATTATCATGTGAGTATCGTATAGTTGTGCCACATAACCTGATTATGACTTAAAGAACGTGTTTGTATCATAATCCGTAAACAAGATGTGTGAAAGTGCTCACGCAGTGCAATGATCAAGAACTCCGTGGCTGTGATCGTGAATACATGAACATCTGAATTCAGGACAAACAACAGGATCGCTTGATCAGCACATGTATTAGCAAAGCAAAATCCAGTGGAAATGGCCAGGAAACATACGGAAAAAAACAATTGTTATTCATGTCCTCATGGAGGTCTCCATATTGAGAGGCAGCTCTGTAAGACTCTGGAGATTGGTGATAGGTAGTGGTTGGGTTGCCAAGCAATGATAGACCTGGTGCAATGCCCACAGGGTCTATTGGGGTCAGCACTTGGGCCTATATTAGATACATTGAGCTGATTCAGTAAAGGGGTGAGTTTCCTGTTTTGTAACATTTGCATACGACAATTGTCAGAATCGACACAGAAACCTTAAATTCCACGAGGCACAATATGAAGATCGGAACAACTGCTCTAGGTCTTAATGGAATTCAGTCATCGTCTAGAGGCTAAGCCGCTTGCTTTGCTGTGCTAAGACATTATTCAATAACATCGTAATGGTTCAGGTGTGCATGCTGGTATGGGATAGGAATTATACCCCTTAAATCCCTAAATGCCATTTTTGGGCAGTTTGCCACTTTCAAAAATCAAGGAGCTGACTCCTGCCTTGTTTTAACGGGAAACGTTCTTAGATGTACATCGTTTGATCAAAACAGATTATTGTTATGACTGATGGTGAATGGGTTCTGAGCAAACTCCTATGGCGGATACGTCTCTATCTTTCATTCTCTACAAAGAGGCTGCTAGCCACATGATGTTGCATTGTAGCCATGCTACAATCCATGAACCATAACAAAATACTTGTCTCCGAGACTTAGACACTGATGTTGTTGTCTTAGCTAGTACAATGTCTCATAGATCCAGAAACTGAACTGTGACTAGGATTTGGACCTGGGAAATTTTTTTTTGATATTTAGCTCATACAATATCACACGGCCTTTGACCCAATAAGGCATGACAACTCCTAATACGCACTTAATAAGTAAATACAAAAGAAATTGAAGAGTGAATAAAGTAGGCTTATGTGTATTCTTACTTGGGTTCTTAGATCACGATGGTACAAAATTATTCTGACATGTATAAAGTGATATACGAGTTTACACAATAGTGTAGGTGATAATGTTGATGAACGTCAATCATTACGGGCGCTAGTCGAGATGCTTTAATGTATGCATGCAGGACAGGAATTTCCTCCAATTTGTGGTTACGAAACAATTCAGGGAATTGTTAAGAAACAATTAAGTGATTCAATGATCTGCTAATATTACCAATGCAATATCAGTTTATAGCCAAAAGGGCGTTAGTTCTTGTTTTGGGGGGTAAACTGCGTTTGAGATTCATCACTTTAATGAGCTTTGTGCGATGTTATGATATCCAATTGAATGAAATTACGATTGCAAAAGCCAAAGTCTTATTCACAATTACGTAACGCATGTAATATCACGAAATAAATGGTAACCGTAATTAAATATTATGACATTCAATATAGGGTTTTATGCGTAGTTATAGGAGTAGTAAGAGGTGGTGTTTGCTATATTAGAAAAATGATGTCTCGAAAGATGGTTCATTCGGCGGCCCCCATCTTGGAATGGGCCGCAGGGCCACATATGGCAATGAATGGCCTGTGATTGGACAAACAGTGTATGTTTTTGAACATGGCATTTTGCAGATATTTTATGCTAGTGTGACATAAGTAAAGGCAGGTGTTGAAATGTTAGAAAAATATGCCTAAAATGTCATTTTGGCGGCCATCTTGGAAAAATTGCCCCGACGGGACACAATTCCAATCGCCTGTGATTGGACAAACATTGTAACAGAATTTAGCATATTTATGCTAGATAGGCAGAAGTAAATGGCCAGTGTTGAAATATTAGCAAATATGCCTAAAATGGTCATTTTGGCGGCCATCTTGGAAAATGGCCGACAGGTACACATTATTACAATGGCCTGTGATTGTGACAAACATTGCTAACATGAATTTAGCATATTCTTATGCCTTGTATAGGATAAGTAAAAGGAGGTGGAAATATTAACAAAATTATCCTAAAATGGTCATCTTGGCGGCCATCTTGGAAAAATGCCCCCGAGGGGATTTGCAAATGCGGGATCTTGATCTTGATCTGTTCGTACTACATTTTTCTACATATGCTGCCAAAGTTCATGCTTTATCACAAAGCACGATAGGTTAGCTATGACGCCTCGCTATTACGAATATAAGTATGGTGAATTCCTTTTTCTGGTTGTGTTGTACAGAATCTTACCTTATATATTGACGATACAGCAAACAGGAGGCAGGATAATCAGAATTTTATACTCTGATTTCTATAACTCATATCCTCTAATAATAACTTCATGTTAATTCACAGTCTACGTTAAACACTTGAGCTTCGGGATACAATTGCTTCCATTGTAACAAAAAGCCTCCAACCATGCTACACTCAATAAAGAAGGCGTAATAGTTATCTGGCATATAACACAATTCACACATCCGAATCACCAATTTCCATTGGAATAAATTCGTTTGCAATGGAATAAGATTATATAAAAGATTAAATTGCAATGTCAATTGATTGTCTGCTAAAGATGATGACGGCAGGAATCAGTACAAAAGCATAGTCATCTCTAGTGCCCTCCGCAGGCAGAAGTATGTTTAACATGTTCACACACCGTTGAGGCGATTATCGACTCTTTTGAGGACGCCAAACAGGCGAATGTGCATTCGTCTCCTTTGACATAGAAACAGAGGACGTTTTGTAGTTTTGGCAAACAGACCAACTACTTTATAATTAAATTTGACAATGAAAACAAAGGATACTTGAATTGAAAGCGTATTCAAAATGAAGAACGTTTCAGTGTCCACTATGTACACATTTAAAATCATTTCCTTAAAATGCCTCAAATGTTTAGATGATGCAAGTTCATATTCTCTCAAAACTTCAATAGCCGATATCTCGAAAGTCATTTGGTCGATTGGCCTGTTTGGAGATTCGTTGAAGATATAATGCAAAACACTTGATGGGACAGAAAATAGATGCCTGAAAGCTCTCCGGCACCATTCAAGCAGTGACGTCATTGTGTGTAGATTAACGTTACTAAGCGACTTGACGTGATGATTAATCTTTTCCGTCAACATCCAATTTTTACTAAAGTCGATGCTTGGCGTGATAATTGTCGTGTCATGTCAATATCCATCACGAGCTAAGTCGACTGCGTGGTTTTAATTTTCTTGCCAGTCGAAAATATGTTGACAACCGTGTCGACATGTCAAGGATATGTTTCTCGACATCAGGTCAAGTCGGTGGCCAATTAAAAGCTTCCGTACCTTATAAACTAGGAAATTGAATAATAAATTGTAAGTAGCTAACAACACGCGGCCACATGTTTGAACTAAAATGAATATAACGAAATGTAGCGAGTGAATGAATGAAATGCTCTCATTACTCAGATGAAATGTGTACAACGGATTACACAACATGCAGGGTCAACAGGTGCACATAACATGAAAGGGTAAACAAAAATCAAGAAGGATGAGTGGAGCTTGCACCACGTTTATGCGGGTCCATATGTAGCATTAAACAAAACAGAAGCCTGTATGATAGTCACCGAATCACCATGTAGACTCGCGGCTCGTGTAGATTGTAGTAGAAGGTGCTAACCTTATCGTACATTATTCTGAATTTCATTATACTATTAACGACTTAGTGCCTAAGGGGGGGGGTTCCATAGTACCCAAGATTTGTTTTTCGGCGATATCTTCACTCGTTGAAAAATATTCTATCTAATTTTTTGTAATTGGTTGTCACTTATCGATGCCCTTCTTCCATAAAAAAAATTAAAACGGTTAAATATCATAAAATGTAAAAAACTTAAAAAAAAAAATTTTTCTCTCCTTTGATGTTCATATGCATGAAACAAAAATTAATTCATAATCAGAAAACATAATTACCCTTTATGTGCTGAAAAGAAGCGATTCCATCATCCGAGCGACTGCGCGCCATTGCTGTACAAACCTATGGCAAATACGACAGCCCCCACAAAAACTACAATAATTACAAATTGTAATGTTTGTGTTTAATTCTGTATATTGGTCCTTTTAGAGCAGATATAAACATCAACAATGATTTTGCAATGTGTATGCTGTGGGAAGCCGGGTCGCAGAAACATCATGCTACTTTTTGAGCTATTTGACGCCTTCCAAACAATGATTTGCCCCTAATTCCGAGATAATCGGAAACTCCTTTATATTGCAACACCTGTGCCTTGTCTTATGCCCCCCTCCTCAAAGGTGGTATGATTTTCATTTTACTATAGTCCAGGTATATTTTCCGGATGGAAGTTTTAAGAGGAATTCAAATATGCAGTTTTTTTTTTTTTTTGTAGTATGGGTTAACATTTTTTGGCCGAAATTATCCGAACTTTTGTTGACATTTGTGATCCCCCTGTAACTAGAAGGTTACAACAATGTGAATTACAGTTGTACAGCAGTTGATATTTGACACTGTCCCTATTCCAAATAAAATCTGTAATTGAATGTTCAATTGATACATTTCATTTGAGACTTTCACCTTGTTATCCTTCAAGGTCACCCTTTTACAAAAGATATGTATGTAGTGAGCTTTCTTATGGCCGCAGCTTTTAATACTATACTTTTGCTATAATAAGATGATTACTTTCTTGCGTTGACACAAATAGGGAAATTGAAAGTAGTTTTGTGACCAAATTTAATGTGTGATGCAAAGTCTGCGAGTGTTAAAACGCATGGCCCTGTTGTATTTCCTTAAATATGCTATACAAACATCATTTGCCAAAAATAAGCAAACAAATTCTTCCTTTGCGTATCCACAAGTCATCGGTGATACCCGTTTGTTTAACGAATGAAAATGGATAACTCAGGTAAAACCATGTTTTATTATTATACATGTTTTCACTTTAACGTGAATTTCCACAGTTCTTAATCCATGTGTCTTGCCTCGGGAAGTGTTGTTGTCAATAGGACCCTCTATCTGCTTTTTTTTCGGATAGAATGCCATTATACAGAACTAGTACTGAAATTATCATGTGGCTTATCGTATAGTTGTGCCACATAAAACTCTGATTAATGACTTAAAGAAACTGGTTTTTGTTATCATATCCATAAACAAGATGTGTGAAAGTTATCACGCAGTGGCATGATATTTCAAGAAAACGTGCCGTGGATGTGATTTGAATACGTGAAACACTGAATCAGTACAACAACAGTATATCGCCTTTGATCGCCACTATTTTAGCAAGCAAATCCAGTGGGAAATGGCCAGACCATACGGAACAAAACAAATTTGTTATCAATGTGTCCCCTCATGGAGGTCTCCATATTGAGATTGCAGCTCTTAAGACTCGGGGATTGGTTTAGGTAGTGGTTTTGGGGGAGGGTGCAAAGCAATATAACCTTGTTCAATCCCATCACAGGTGTCGATGGGGATCAGCACTTGGGCCTCTATTAGATACATTTTGAGTTTTATGTAAATGGTATGTATTGTGCCTGTTTGCTCAACATTTGCATAGAACAATTGTGCAGAAATCGACAACGAAACCTTAATTCCACGAGGCACAATCTAGACGTTCTGGAACAACTGCGTCTAAGTTCCTTAATGGATCAGTCCAATCGTTCTAGATCTAAGGTCCTGTTGCTGCTACACATTTCATTTTATTATTTGCCATACATTTCGTAAGGTCCTCATGTGTGCATCTGGTATGGGATAGACTATATTCCTTAAAAATCCCTAAATGAAATGATGGCCATTTTTTTTTTGTCGTTTGCCACCTTTTCAAAAATCACGAGGCATATCCCTGCCTTTTTGTTTACGTGAAAGTGCTCTTAGATGTAAAACAATCGTTTTGATCAAAACAGATTACTTAACAGTTATGACTGATGGTGAGTGTGTTCTGGAGCAAACTCCCTATTGCGGATACTGTCCGCTACTTCTCTCCTCTCTCTCTTTCTCTCTTCTCATTCTCCTCTCCACAAAGAGGGGCTGATAGGCCACAAGACCCTGATGTTGGTCATTGTAGAGCCCATGCTACACAAATCATAAACCATAACCATAACAAATACTTTCCTCCCGACTGTAGACAACAACTGATGTTGGTTGTCTTAACTAGTACAATTTCTATAAAGAGAACTGAACTGTGACTAGGATTTGGAACTGGGAAGATTTTTTTTTTTTGATACTTGGTAGCTCATACAATATGACGGCGCCCGATGACCGCGGGCCTTTGACCCAATAAGGCAATGACAACTCCTAATAAACGCAACATTAATACTAAATACAAATAGAAAATGCCAGGTGAATAAAGTAGCCTATATGAGTTTTATATTCATTACTTGGCTCTAGATTCCCGATGGTACACAAAATTTTCTGAGACTTGTATAAATTGATATACGAGTTTTACACTAGTGTATGTGATCATGTTGATGAACGTCAACTCATTCCGGCAGATAGTCGAGATGCTTTAATTGGTATCCAGGCAGGAACATGATTTTCCTCAATTTTGTGGTTAAGAAAACAATTCAGTGAATTGTTAAGACAATTCAGTGTATTCATATTCTGTAATATTACCAATACAATTCAATCATTGATAGCCAAGATATTTTCTTGTTTTGGGGACTTAGTTTGAGATTCTCACTTTTCCTGAGCTTTGTGCGATGTTTATGATTATCACAACTTTTTAAATTCGATTGCAGAATGGCAAAGTCTAATTCACAATTACGTAACAACGGCGCTTTCTATCACAGAAAAAATACAAATTGTAATTTTTTATTTTTTTTACAGTGTACGAGCAATAATAGCATGTTTTTATGGTAGTATAGAGCTTAGTAAGATGTGGTGTTGCTTAATATTAGAAATATGTCTAAAAATGGTCATTTTCGTCGGCGGCCATCCTTGGAAATTGCCACAGGTGGTGGCCACACATATTGTCAATGGCCTGTGATTTGGACACCGTGTAACATGTCTATTTTGGCATATATTTTATATTTTAATAATGCCTAGTGTAGACATAGTAAAAGCAGGTGTGGAAATGTTAGAAAAATATGCCTAAATTGTCATTTTGGCGGCCATCTTGTCAAAATTGCCGACGGGACACACATTCCCAATCAGCCATGTGATTGGACAACCATTGTAACTGCATTAGCATATTTTTACTGCCTAGTCTAGTGCCTAGTAAATGGCCAGTGGTTGAAATCATTAGCAAACTATGCCAAAATTGGTCATTTTGGCGGCCATCTTGGAAAAATGTCCGACAATGTACACATATTAACAATGGCCTGTTGATGGACAAACATTGTAACATGCATTGAGCATATTCTTATGCCTAGTATAGGCATTAGTAAAAGGCAGGTGCACACTGAAATATTAACAAAATATGCCTAAAATGGTCATCTTGGCGGCCATCTTGGAAAATGGCCGACAGGGGATGCAATTGCGATTGCTCAGGATCTTGATCTGTTCGTACTACATTTTTTTTCTACATCTGTGCCAATTTTCAGTTTTATCAACAAAATGCACGATAGTGTAGCTATGCCGCCTCGCTATCGAATATAAAATATGGTGAATTCCTTTTTCTGTTGTGGTTTATACGAATCTTTTTACCACCTTATAGATTGACGATACAGCACACATGAGGCAATAACAGATTTTATACCGGATTTCCATAACTCAATATCCTCTAATAAGTAACTTCATGTTTATAATCCCAGTCTACTTAAACACTTGAGTACCAATTGCTTCCCTTTGTACAAAAAGCCCTCCACCATGCTACACTCAATAAAAGAAGTGTATAGTTATCTGGGCATATAGCAAAATTCACACATATCCGAATCAGACATTCCATTTGAATAAATTCGTATTGCATGGAATAAGATTAATAAAATATTAAATTGCAATTTCCACATTGGATTGTCGTAAAATGAGACGGCTAACTGTAACTCATACAAAATGCATAGTCAATATATTTTCCCTCAGAAGGCAAAATTTTTTAACATTTGCAATACCACGTCTGAGGCGATCTATCGACTCTTTTTGAGTACGCCAAACAGGCGAATTCAGTCGTCTCCTTTGACATAACACAGAGGACGTTTTTTTGTATTTTTTTTGAAAACAGACCAACTACTTTATAATTAATTTGACATGAAACAAGGATACTTGATTGAAAGCGTGCTCAAACTGATAACGTTTCAATGTCCACTATGTAACATAACTCATTTTGCCAAAATGCCTTTCAAATTTAGATATGCAAGTTCATAATTCTCTAATTCTTCTCAAACTTCAATAGCCCGATATCTCGAAATTTCACTTTTGGTCGATTGGCCTGTTGTTTGGAAGATTCGTGAAGCATATCATGAAACCTTGACAGAAAATATGGATTCCTTGAAATCTCCTTGCACCATTCAAGCGTTGACGGACGGTCATATTATCATTCCTTTTCACTAAAGCCCGCCTTGACGTGATGATTACTCTTTTCATGTCAAATCCACTTTTATAAATCTACTTGGCGGTGATAATTTATATCTTGTCATGTCATATCATCACTAGCGAAGTCGACTTGGCGTGGTATTTTTCTTGCCATGTCGAAATAATGTTGACAACTTGTCGACATGTCAAGATATTTTTTCTCGACATCATGTCAAGTCGGATGGCACTTAAAAAGCTTCCTACTTAATATGAAAATGAATTAATAAATTGTAATCATTACCAACACCGCGGCCACATGTGAACTAAAATGAAATATAACGAAATGTCGGCGTTGCATGAAATGCTCATTAATCAGCAGAAATGTGTACAACAACAGATACAACAACATGAAATGTGTACAACAGGTAAACAACATGAAATCGGTCAACAAACCTCAAAAAGGGATGAGAGCTTGCACGTTTAATTCAGGTCCATATGTACATTAAACAACAAAGCTGTATATCGTCACCTTACTCACCTGTAGACTCGGGCTCGTGTTCGAAGGTGCTGACCTTATAAAATCCCACCCTTTTTCATCCCTATTTACACTGCCATGTACTTGAAAGGGCCATGGAGAGAAAAAAAAATAAAACTTTTTCACTGCCAAGACTGCCAATTCCTAAGCTGAATTTATCGTAGTTTGCTTTCCGTATCTTGTCTAGTCTGTCTTTGAAGGCATTAGTGGTCTCTGCTGTTCAAAAACATTATCATGCACTGTTGTCCATGTATTACAACTCTAATCTGAATACTGTTTTGTCCTCAGCCTTAGTCTATGGTGCTGCTTTCTTAATTTTGTATGTGTACCGCTGTTCCGGGTCCTTATCGCCATACAAAGTGAACTTTTTTTTTCACATTGTTGAGTCCTGTCATGATCTTGTAAGTTTGGCATGAGATTCCCCTCTTAGTCGTCTAAATGCCAATGTTGGAAGATTCAGGTGCCTCAGCCTTTCACTATCTCACATCCTTAAATTTGGGCCTAGTTTAGTTGCTCTACGCTGCACTTTCTCAACCAGATCTGCATCTTTCTTAAGTAGCTATCCATATGCAATTGCCATATTCTACATGTGGTCTGATTAACGTCTTGTAGACTATTTTTGTGGGCCGCCAGCTATAGCGCAGGACCACTAGTAGCAATCCGTTGTGCGTGTGTATGTGTGGATGTGTGGATGTGTGATCACACATTTTCAGTTTTTTTAAAAATTGCCTCAATTTGTGAAAAGTTTAACTCAATTGCACCAACTTCTGTCCTAGTGCCAAGGGGATACCTCATGTTTGATGAGGTCAAAGGTCATGTTGAGGTCAGGTCATGTGAGGTCCAAGTTGAAAACTTGGCTAACAATGTAACATTATCTAATTGAAAAACTTGAAATTTCAATTGGAACCAAACTTTCATAGGTGCAATGTGGGTTCCCTCATATGAGCTTGATGTCAAAGGTCCACGTGCCAGGGTCAAAGGTTCATGGGGCGCCCACGCTTATTTCTTTGAATATATCGAGCGCGAAAGCCGAAAGCCGCGAAATTCTAGTTTAACATATCCTCATCCATATGGTCCAATGTTTCACTAATAATTCCTACATCTATTGGCTTTCTTAGTATCAATGCATATGCTTAGAAAATAGGAGAGTGGGGTCAAATATAACAACTAGATCCATCCTCTTCTTTAACTTCATCAAGGTTTCTTCTTATCCTTCGTCTGTCATAGAATATACTATTTGTCCTTTTGAGGGCCATAGTGCACGGCTCCACATTTTACCACATTGAACTTTAGTTGCGAATTGCCATGCGTCAGACCAAGAACTTAAGTTATCCAGATCCCTTTGTAGATCACTCTGCAGTCCTGATCTCCATTCACATAAGTGAAACTTTTGTATCATCTTCGAATATCTTTACCAAATTTGCTACCACATCTGGGAAATCATTAATGATATAATAAAAAAGGATTGGTGCCAAGACACTACCTGGGGAATTCCGCTGCTTACTACTTCTCTTCCGACCATGCTGATGCCCTTCCATTGACGGTAAGCCGCTGTTTCCTGCCCGTAAATAAGCTCTCCAACCATTTAAAGCAAACTGCTGACTGCCATCAATACCATATGCTTTTATCTTTGTGAGTAGACGCTGGTGTGGGATACTGTCGAAGGCTTTCCGGATCAAGGTAATCACAATCGATTCCCCCCCTTCCTCTAGCTACTCGCCCAAATTTCCATCTATCCAAGACCTGTGTAAACGCCAGAGCTCCCAGATCTAATACATGCTGGTCGTCACTAAGGAGTCATTATCATCTAGGAATTCCCATCACTTTATCCTTATAAAGATTCTAGTAACTTGCATATAACAGATTAAAACTCACATGTCTATAGTTGCCTGGACTTGTACCTTCCCCTTCTTAAAATTGCAGTGACATTAGCTATTTTCCATTGATCTGGAACCACTGATTCTTTCATTTCACTGATTTTATGAAATTACTGCCAGAGGAGTTGTGATTTCAAGGCTATTTCTTTTACTATTTCTTTTTAGACACAATGTAGGGTGAAAACCATCTGGGCCGGGTGACTGGCTGGGTTTAGCTTCAAATCATTTTTTTTTAAACCTCTTTTCCTCTGAACGTCCACACTGGCCACCTTCTTACCATTTTATAACCATCATCTTGTAAGTTTACCATCGAGTTACTGTGTCCATAGATAATAATACCCGGGAGCTAACAGACATTGTAACACATCGCAAGTACATATACATGTTTGAGTGATTAAAATATGTTGACAGGCTGAACAGGACCCCTTAAACTTATTCTTAGTGCAGCAAATGGTGCCTTAAGGAGAGGGGGCCAAGACAAGTTTGTACATGGGTCCAAATTTTTAATTGATCCAATCGTATGTTGACAAAGTATACCATGTTATTTTGTCCTCCACAAGGATTTAGGAAAGGGTACGTTTGCACTATCTACAACTAAAGTTTAAGGGAAGAGCATAGGCTGAAAACCACAGCAAAAATCATAAAGGGGTCAATTTTCAGTTGTAACAGGTGTCAAATATTAGAGTTGCTCCGATTTAGATAAACAAAATGGTGCAAATTATTGATAGCGTTCATAGAAGTAAATAAGGTAGGGTCGATTGTTTGCCTGCTGAAAATTTTTAAGGTCACGACAAGGTCATTAGGGACCATTCAGTGTCAAAGGCGGTCAAATGGGGTAAACATGGTGTAGGACATGAACTTGGAATGTTGAGTTGATTGTAATGACCTAAAAACTTTAAAAGGTCACGACAAGTCTTGTGGGGTCATTTAAGGTCAAAGTAGGTCAATGGGTAAACTTTGGTGTATCCAACGAAACTTGGTAGAGCGGCGACGATTGGTTTTTATCCGGAAATCTTAAGGTCACGCGCCATCAGGAGTCCTTCACGTCACACGACCGCAGTTGATCGCGAATCCAGGTGATCGCAACCCGGTTGTGAAAGCAGATATAGTCCGGTGGGAATCCATAGTCCGGCGGGCGCCATCGACGATAACGGAATAAAGCGTGAACTAATGTTGCGTAAGAGTCAACTGGAATCGATTGCCCTATTGTTCCCCATTTTTCCCGCGACTATCGTACGCCTGAACAATGGTTACTTTCCTACACCGGGACCGCCTAGTAAATTACTAATACAAGAGAATCTTCCTTCTCATTTTTATGTACTCAGTTCATCTAAAAGTACCAGAAGTTTACCACCTTGGAACCTAACATTCCTACCTACGGTTGTCCGCTGCAAGTGTATATAGTCACCATGGGTTACCTCATCCTACAACATTTAAAACTTTCTATAATTTCTTTCTACTGCTGTGTTTAATGTCCGTCTATTCTTGTAATATTTTAAGTAATTATTCGCATTTTGCCTTTCAATGTAGGCATTGCATCTTCTATTTTTTTTTTACCCTTTTTGAAAAAAGCAGGGTTCCTTTCTTGGAATCCATTGCACTCCATTGAATGTGATACCCTGCCTAAAGAAAGAACAATAAAAATAAAGAGGATTAACACTTAATTGCCCAAGGGTTTTCACCTCCCTTTGGTGCCCAGGGGGGGGGTTCCATGGACCCCCCCCCCCCTAAGGAACCACTTCCCGAGGGAAATTGTTGGCAACGAAATTTATACCACATGTGAAGGTCATAAGACACCCCAAATCAGCAACAAAATGAAATTTGTTTTTTTGGCTGCAAATAGGGGCAAAACATTGTTTTCAAAACACTCGAAATTGGAAAAAGAGGAAAATTCCAATGAGCCTTGCGCTTACACCAAACATTTTGAACACTTATTTTAATGTGATTCTATGCTAGAAGACGCAAATTACATATATTTAAACACAAAACTAGCAGTTTTTGGGAATCCTGTATTTTTTACGGGTTCCAATACCCTTCATTTCCCATTAGAGTTTGACAGTAACGGTTTAGCAACTCCATTATTAATTGTTCGTTTTCATCACATAAAGGGTTCATTTTTTTAATGTTACTAATACTTGTTGTCCTTCATGTTTAATGTGTGAACTTATATCAGTCAAAAAAAAATTTGCTTTTGGTTTTCTGGTTTCTATTCTTATTTTTTAAAATATTCTGAAATGACTTCCGTTAGTGCCCAAGGGGGGGTTCTTATGGACCCCCACTACTTTCACTCATTACAACGCGTGCCGATTTTTATTATTTTTGGGTAATAAAAAGAAGCGCATTTAAAAGTCAACAATTACAAATTTCGCGGCTCCAAAATCCCACGCGTAAAGCGGGCCAGCGCGAAACAAATTTTGGGGTCCCCTAGGAACCCCCCCCCCCTTGGTCCCTTAGTGTTAAAAGTAAACAGGAATATAATAAAAGATTATAACCTAAACGCCATGTAAATCCTAACATGGATCCTTGGTTTCCTACCGAAAACATTTTTTAACCCAAATTCCTATCACACATGCACCAACGATGTTACGAGTATGATAAAATCAATAGCGCATATATATTCTATGGTATTTTGTGTCATCGTTAATTTTTTTCTGCATAACTGTGCGAAACCGTTTGCTGTACATATTTTACAAGTAACGAATACTCTTTGATTGCCTTGTAATTTTTTTTCGCCACAGATTCGCGCGTAGTTTTTAAGGAGGCGAACTAACCCGAGCGGCATGGATGTATTCATAGTAATTCGTTCATCTTGGTGCATTTGTGGGATAGGTAATCGGTAAAAAATGATTTCTGTAGAAACCCAGGATCCACGTTTTAATTTAAAACCAGCTGTAGTGCTTAGAACCCTCAATTTGCGACCCGTCCCCCAAAAAAATAAAAAAATTAAAACTGTTATGCGAAGACACTTGCTCCATTTCATCATAAAAAAACATAATTAAATAAAACATATTGTTTTAAAGGTTTATTGTCATTTGGTCCTACTTCAATATTGGCTAAGACAAGTTGTCTAATAACCTCCCCTCGTCTACCGAAGGGGGGGGGGTGGTTACCACCCCACCCCACTTCGGTTTTTTTTTTTCGGCTTGCTTTAAAAACCCTTTTTGGTGCCAAATTATTGAAATGTAATTGTCCAATCGACCTGTTTCGGTTCCGCTCCTTTTTCATCCAAAAACAAACATCCCCGGGGTAGAGGTAGGATACAGGGTGACCCGAAATGATGGAGGGGGGGGGGCAACCACCTCCCTTCGGAAGAGAAGTAACAACATGCCTACACGTACTAGGAGTATCAACCGACACTTGATTTTGTACATGATTCTTATGGGTCCTCCTCTTTCCATTGATCCAAAAATGAGTACCTACAATGCCGAGCATTACGTCCCATAAGGACGTCATAAATTTCGCATGTCAGCAAAACTGCCAATTTCCATATATACACAGTGTAGAATATGGGGAAATTCAATTTTTCGCCAAAAAGGTTAGGAAATATCAGATTTTCAGGCGGGTTTTTTACTCTACTTGATTGAAAATGCCTATTTGTATATAATGAGATCATTTTAGTGCTATAAAAAGGTGTTTGCGTTACTAAAATTGCAAAATATCAATTTTCCACCTCCCCCTATATCAGTATTTTCGTACTTTCTCAACATAATAACGTCACAGTTGACTTCATACTATGGAAGGTTGGTACTTATTGGTACCAATAGAACCAAGAAACTCTTAGCTATCCTTTGTTACCACATTTACAGATCGATGTGTTTTCCCCACTAAGGAAAATCAATGGGGGGGTGTAACCACCCCCCACCTTCGGGAGTTTTGTTACAAAAAGTGGCTCAGGTAGACGAAGTCCTACTGAGCCATTTTGTGTATAAAAACTCCAAAGGGGGGGTTGGTTTACCACCACCCCCCTCGTGATGTTTCCGCATTTTACACTCAAACACCCTATTATAGCTCTCAACGTGATTTCTTTATATAAACTAGTCATTTCCCATCAAGTAAGTCCAAAACGCTGAAAATCTGATTTTCCGAACCTTTTTGCGAAAAATTGAATGTTTTCACTGTGTGTGCTATGGAATGGAGTTTTTGCATGAATGCAACTTTATCTGACGTCATTGTGACGTATGCCTAGGCATGTTGGTACTCATTTTGGTATCAAAGGAAAGATGAGGACCATAGCTTATCTATTGGTCCCAAAATGAAGTGTAATGTGATGTTCCTGTGTTATTTAGGCCATGTTGTACTTATTCTCTTCCGGAATTGGGGGGGGGTGGTTACCACCACCCCCCCCCCTATTCTATCACTTTGGGATACCCTTTTCTTACCTCTACCCCGGTGGATGTTGGTTTTTGGATTAAAAGAGCGGAAACAATCAATTGACATTACATTAAATAAGGTTGGCACCAAAAAAGGGGGTTGTTTTAGCAAGCCGGGAACAACCTGAAGGGGGGGTTGTACCACCCCCCCCCCTTCGGTAGACGGGGTTAAGTCAATTTATCTAACAACAAATGTCTAATAGCCATTGGGTCTAAGTTCCCTTCTAGTCTAATGCCCATTTTGTCTACCTAATCCATTTGATCTAATAACCACAAACCCCAAACCAATTGTGTAATGCCCCCCCCCCCATGTGGTCTAATATCATCTTGTCTATATTCATTTTGTCTAATCCAGTTCGTCCTAATACCCCAATTGGTCTAATATTCCATTTGGTCTATATCATTTGGTCTACTATCCATTTAGTCTAATGTCCACCTGGTTCATATCTATTTGGTCTTAATATCCATTCTGGTCTAATATCCATTTGTTCTAATATCCATTTTGTTTTAAATATTTTTGGTTAAAGATGAATATCTTTTGGTCTATACCTTTGGACCAGATTGACATAGACCCAATGGATATTAAAAGACCAAAGGAGATTAGACCATATACTATAATTCATTGTATAACTTCTAACAATTTTAAAAAGTTCTCAAGCTTTAATATGCTACAAGGTGCCCCGGGGGCCCTTGTTATTCAAAGGTGGATATGAATGGCGTAACACAAGAAAACGCGTAAAACGGGTAATCCTTTTTCCCAACATTCGTGTCACGCGCCGTACATTGATTAGGGTGTCCAAAAACACAAATGTGGGAAAAAAGGTATGTTTTTTACTAAACCCGAAATTGTGATGTACGTGTATACTCAAGTAAGCAACGATCAACGATATTGTAAAAGCAATCAAGATAATAAAGGTATATTACGACCAATCCATTGCTTATGTTTTCAGGTAGCAAAACTTACAAAAATAACTTTCTTTAGTGCAGAAAAATCAGACACAAAAATACTTGTTTGGGTATATTTTTTTTAGTCGTGAATACTTGTTTAGGGTGCATTTTTGGAAGTACCATTTCACGCATCATATCCACCTGAATACAAGTGTGTACCCCCGGGCCAAGTGGCGAAATGTTATTAATGTTTCACTGTCAGTCCTGATTGACCTATTTAAAAAAAATCCACCTTATTTTAACAAGGGGGTTTCACTTCTGTTACTATTACGTCATCCACTTTGAAAAAGGGCTCTAGTTTTCGAGTCAAGGTAGATGGCTGAGATGGGTGGATGTAGAAATTAGAAGTGGTGCAATTTTTATGGGCCAAAAAAGGTCAAAATTGACCCAAGTAACGTAAAAAATCATAAGTTCGAATGTTGATGTATGTCATCTTTGTGACAAGCATTTCTAAAAAAACGGTTTATCTTAGAGAGATAGGATATAAGCAAATTCAAAACATAATACTTGAACTATGCATTGAATAAGAATATTGCTACTAGCCCCAAGAGAACTTTATTGAAGGGGGACATTTGGTGCACTGTTGGCAGAAATATTTTTTTTTCAGACTGCACCCTACTATATTATTTACCATACAAGATACCACACACACACGTGAATACGATCCCGTACAATGCGTGTGGACAATTTAATTTCAATGCATTGAACTGGAGTTAGTTCATGCGTAGACCACAGTTCAAGTACACCCCTGCCTCAGGCCTAATATATTCAAAGCAAAGTATGGTACAGCTGAAAATGCGCGGGCGGTAAACCTGAGACGCTAACATCAGGCAACTATTATCTTTCAGAGGAAAACAATGTATCATGAATAGCTGCCTCAGATTATAATTGATTTTAGCCCCAAAAAACGAGAGAGTTGTAGAAAACTCATAGGTTAATCGTGCTTTTCTGAAGATCCTTCGTCGATACAACATCAGTTCAAGCGTGTCGCATCTGTGTTGAATGAGCTAACGGTAAATTGTGGAAAACAGTAATCAATTTTCACCTGCTGCTGTAACTTGGAACTCTGACGTAGAACTGCCTTGGCCTTAGCAATCTGAGTTTGAACGATGAACCACATCTGAGTTTGAACCAATCTGGGTTTGAACCAAAGCCTCAATTATAACACCAAACACTGACAAATCCCAGAGAGTAGTCACATACCACCCCAACCTCCCTAACCTCAACGGAATTCTAAGAAAACACTGGTCAGTCATTCAGAGCCACCCACGTCTTAAAATGCTCTCCCGGAACTTCCTATCCTCTCGTACAAGTGCCTGCAAAACCTCCGCAATATCCTCGTCAGCTGGGCGCAAGTCAAGCAGGACAACATAATAGCTGATTCTTACATATGTCAACCTTGCAACAAACCCAGATGCAAATAATGCAACCATCTACAGAACACTAACACCTTTACAAGTCATCAAACCAAACAATCCTTCAACAT
>JAMKCH010022028.1:0-21081 GCA_023653785.1 Ophioderma brevispina
TGATTAGTGCGTCGGGCAGACAATTTTAAAATCGGGACTAATTTCAACATCGTTGATATATATATTGAATCTACATCAAAAAAAATATGTTGCCAGTAGCACTAAATAATGATGATAATTGTCTTTTTCAGGCCTGTCCTCACTTGTCGACAGGGGATGGTATGGTAGTACCAAAGTATAGTAGTAGTAGAGAAAAGAAAAGTCTTGAGGGGCCTGGGTGCCTAACTGGATGCGTGGAGCCAATCCAGGAGCTACAGGAAGCGGTGCTAAGGTCCCACCCACTACTGCAGCAGAAGCTATAGCAGCAGCAAAGGCAAACCCCACCAATGCAAGAAAGCCCAAAGTAGTAGAAAGGAAAGGAGGCTTAAGCTTCTTCCAGATGTTGTAAGTGGAAATTAACTTGACTAAAAAAAAAATATTATTTGTTGACTTTATGACGTAATTAGGTAAAGATGAGTATTAGATGAAGACAGTCAATTTTGAAATATTTTCAGAATTAAAAAACAAAAAATAAGGTACCTACTTCTCATTTCCAAAGAGTGGTATATTAGCTAGGTAAAGCAAGATTTCTCTAAGCCAGCTGCAGGTTTGGGCAAACTTATAAATGGTAACCTCCAGTATACAAGAATGTAAGACTTAAATATTGTTTGGAATGTCATACTTTAAGTTTTATGTATTTATAAGTATATTGTGTAATATATCTGAAAATCAGATAGGTTTTACAACTGTCCGTTCATTTGTGGATATAGCCGCAACTCTGGATATTGCTGTACAAATAGCCTGTTTCATTTGTGGATATATTGCCGCAACTCTGATAAGGCTTTATACAATAGTCCTGTTTCATTTGTGGAATATATTCTGCAAAATCTGATATGCTGTTTACAAAGGTCATGTTCATTGTGGAAATATATTGCACGGCAACTCTGATGATGCTCTACAAACAGGCCTGTTCATTGTAAGATATTCCGACCAACTCTGATATGCTTTACAAACTGTCCTGTTTTGTTTGCTTTCTCTTATAGCCTTGATGTACCACAAAGAAGGACGATCATCAAAAGACCAAAGGGAAGGTTGATGTGATAAGTAAGTATTGAACTATTTCTCCTATCAAGCAAATTACAATTCCAAGATGCCTACTTTGGGGGGGGGGAGTGTACAGGTTGTTTGGTAGCTTGTATTAATAACAAAAAGTGGAATGAATGCCAGGGGACCAAGATAGTGGCGGGGGGAGGGGGTACGTTTCCCAGGCTAGTCATAAAAGGGGGCACCAAATCAACAATTCAGCACTTTTCTAGATTGATTCCGACCCTTTTCCACGGGGTGTGCAAGATAACAAATTTGAAAGACTATTCTAAGCCAAATTCCAAACTTGATTACAAAACCTTGTGAAGGAGTTGATTGCTACAAAGGCCCTCCTTGATACTCTAATATAGTATGATGGCATTTTCTCTTTGATGTCACAACAGATTTGTGGTTGGTATACATTACAAAGACGATCATTTCAAGGTTGTTAATATAAGTCTGATCTAAGAATCCCAGAGAGTGGTTAAAAAGAAGTTTGTACTTTTTAACACCATATGCCAAAAATGTAGCAGATTGATTGCCCACCTAAAACTTTTGCACAATAAATGAGACCCACTTGAATTAAGCACATGCTTTGGTATTGGTCCACAAAAGCTCTAGATACACTCGAAACCAACTCTATCTTTTCCTGGGATGGCCAGAGCAAACGTGTTGAAAAAAACCTATGTGCGCTTGGCCGGACTCGAACCGGCAACCTCCGTATTACTATTGACGGCGCTCTAACTCCAATTGTCTAGCAAGGGAGGTATAGCCAGGGTTGGTAGAAGTACTGGGATCGTATTTTCATCTAGGTCTTAGGTCCGAAAGGTGTCCCATGCGCTTTCCTAGCGGATAGCATCCGAACGGTATTTATATATACAATTTATATTTGTTTTGAAATTTTAAATACTTAGTTCTCCAGGCATACAAGGATGAATATTTATTAATCTTTTCCCTTTTTCCCTGGAGATGGCCATTGCGCGAACATGTGTTGAAAACCCCATGTGCGCTTCGTCTGCTTCTTAAATTGATTTCCTCTCATAAATCTGCCCTGAATGTTTTACTCCTTGATGGCTCAGTACCTTAAGCACCCATTTGGGTTAATATGTTGCAATGTAAAAAGCTCCTGATATCAACCACCTCAACTTCAGAAGGTAAAAGATAGAGATCTATGAAGTCCCCATTATGATCAACTTAATGCGTATCTATGGCTTGTTTTCTTTGTAGAACGATTAATCCAGAGCTACTCCCCCTCACGTCCACGCAAGAACATCCAGACAGTGTTTTCCCAAGGCATCTGCACTTCCTGGTCAACTTTGTAAGGATAATTTACAAAGTAGCTGGTGGGACACCTGTACAAACAAGAAGCTATCACGGCACTGCTGTCTGAATCAGAGCATATCACAAAGGAGGACAGAGGCACAAGAAATTTTAGAGTACTTTGTTTGTAGGTTTAAACTGCATATTACTGTTGCAGAATCATTAACCGATCAAGGCATGCACTGAGATGTTGATGCATTAGTGCTTTGACAAGTATCATAATTCAGCACAAGTGCATTGCTTTGCCAAATTTCTTGAGCAAAAAGTATAGACAGTTTTAACATGATAGAAAAACATGCAATTTCTGATTTTGTACAAAATGTCACTAAAATGTCAAAAAATACAGCAAGTGGTTAATGTATCAGTCCTACATGATATCACACATTTGAAAAACGCAATTAGACACGATCAATGGACTTTGGCAAATAAGTGTGTTTTTAACCTGACAGTCGGTCAGGTTCCTTTGAGGGCCTTTACCTGGAAAAAAAAAGTATGTTACGGTAATCCTGGTAACGTACTACCTGGCCAGGGCTGAATTTTCGCAGCTAACCGCCCCCCCATTGGGTTTCTAAGGATATCTGATGAGAGGGTAGCTGGTTACCCCTGGTAGAATGAAAAAGAAGATCTACTTAAAAGGCCGTCAGTTCTGGAGAGCTAATGGTGGCCATCCAGCACATGCTGCCTTGCATGTTGAGCGTAGTTGCCCAAAGGCTAGGCCCACCACGGAAAAAGTGTGGATTGACTTTAGGAAGGAGCAATCCGGTCAATATCTTTTGCTCCAATAAATCCGCACACACAAAATTGTCTGAGGTGAGGTGTAATTCCGCCACCCCTGTTTAGCGGGGACAAACGGATTTAAAACTTCGGTTTAACTAACTAACTTCAGTGTTTCTATAGACTCGCTGTGCGGGAGGAGTGGCGAACCCCCCACAGCACCATAAATACGGAGGAGTCTGGCCCCAACCTAGGAAAGAGAGATGGCACTCCGCGCACAAGCGTCACTCGGCCCCCCCCACGAGACTTTACTTTTATAGATGTTCACCATATATTTGTAGTGCCATGTACTCAACCCAACTGTCCACTGACATTGGGTTTTCAGCATGTGGGAGAACGGTGTGCTGTGTATCTTCCCATGCCCTTTCACATGAGGCCCGGGTTTGATTCTCGGTAAGGGCTCATTCTCGGTGCTCTTGTGAATTGGGAAAAAAAAAAATTCTTGATCACAAAAACATTTTAAAAAAAAACTCCCCCCCCCCCCGGATTCCTCCCTGCTTCTAAAATCAAGCTTCTAGCATAAAATCTGTTTTGGTACTATGGTTTCCTGCTGTGCTGGTGCTGACGCTTGCCGCACACATCAGACGCACATTTATGTGGCTATATCGCATGTTAAAAAAATAATTAATTTATTATAATTTTCTATTTTTCACTCAATCGGCAATTGATTTCCAATACTATGTACGCTTGCATGTATTGGCATTATTCTGTTTAAGGAGATTTGACACATTCAAACAAAATGCAGAACAGATCCACTTGTATTTTTCCTTTTGTTCCTAGGCCCACTTACAAAAAGCCACCCGATATAGGTGATCCGGGATACACTCTTGGGGGCACAGATGGATAAGTAAATGAACAAGAAAAAAACTACCAGTGTGCCAGCTCTGGCTTCCACACTTGGAGATGGATCGAAAGATCAATAGTCTAGTACTGTAAACTAACCTCATTAAGTACCTTCATTAATAAACCCCGCCCTCATCAAATCTGTTTTAAATAATCACGAGGTTTTATTTTGGGGGTATAGCAACATAGTGACAACATCATCAGTTGGTTGTCCATTTTCGATGTAATGAAATTCATGCATCTACAGATTTCCTCCAGGTTTGTTAACTAGTCCCAGAATACAATTTATTAGATTTTTGAGTGACAAAAATTTCTGATTCATCCCTAGATGTCTTAGGTAGCAGCTTTTGAGACTACCCCATTTTGTCAGTGCAATATCAGCTATTTTGTCCAATATTAAAAAAATGCTATTAATTTTGGTTTTGTAATTTTGAAAATTGAAGTTTTATTGATTTTTTAGTTTTTTTCTTTTTTATACTTATTTTGGTTTTATGAATTAGTGCGAGTTACAAGTGCATTTACACTCAGCGTTAGAGAAAGTGGCAGTTCAGATTACATTCTTGTTTTTTGTCGTCTACTGTACGGCACACAGGATTAACTTGGTAGAATGTTGTGTGTGTCCATGGGTATGTGTGTGGTAAAAATGTTAACCCTGGCACATGTGGCTCATTGCTCTTTTACCCAAGATCAGATGGTTGTACCAATTTGACATCTGAGGACCCCTGTGACTTTTGACCTTCATTCACAAATTGCAGTGGCAGACAACACCGTTCGCAGGGAGACACTATTTTTGGTCCAAGCCTCTCTCTCTCACTGTATCAATATCAGATCATAAAGCTTGTTATAAGCAAGAGGGCAGATGACTAGACAAGGATGAGCTACCATCAAACCCCATTTTAGAAGTTTATCTGCCTTTTTACCAAGAAAGGTGTAGTACTATATATTACTGATTTCATGAGCTCTCCACAACATGATTCCATTGGTTTAAAGACTGTATTGCTAGGTTGTTATGTGCATCAGCTAAGAACGTTACTATAAAGTATCATTTATGGAATTAGGGAAATCTTGGTGCATCAATGAAATTTGCATTTTAGAAGATTCGATTGGTTAACATCTTTATATCCATCCACTGTCCACCATGGTGTTATTAAAAAATTGAGTGCATTGGTATGGTATTAGGGAAATTCTTTGAGTCATGGATATTCAGCAGTGTAGCATAAATTTTTTTGTGTCACTTGCAAAATTGTAGGAGGCACATCCGTCTCCAAAATTCGGTCTGTCCTTCCATGTCTATGTTTGATGTTAAGCTTAGGTTAACTTTTTCAAATAGCTTGTGCACGGGCCCCTAATTCCAATTGCCACCAAACTCAAGATCCAATGCACCATATAGATTGCTGTCTAGTAGATTCGAGTCAACTTGTGCAGAGTGAAAAAAGGTGGTTCGAACCCTTGTTCTAACGGAAAGTCTTTTGGTTGGAGTAGCATGGGCATTGGCCAACAACAGGTATCTATCATGATTTAATAATAAAATAGGAGTGCATCAGCTATGATATTAGAGCAATCCCGGGAGTCAGGAGATTCGCAGTACTCCGCTAATGTCCCTATCCCGTAGTAGTGACAAAACTGGCATGTTCCACATGTTTTTATCAAATATCCATGATGCGAGTACAAAAAGGTGGAATCTTTCCGGACTTCATCTATCTTTTCGGCCTGTTCCCTTATTTGAATTATTGATCTGTCAGTGTTTACATACTTGATGCCAGCTTCATGCTTTGCAATAGTTAATTAATGGGCCCAATTTTTGAGCAAGTAAGGTAGTAACTCTTCTTTAAGTGCACAAAGCATCATGATCTACGATATTATAACCTTGTCAAAAAATTGTACTGTATTAAGTGGTGTAGGACAACTTAGATTTTTGTCATGCATTAAAACATTGAATTAAGAATTACCCATATCATTTTCATTAGTATGAGATCAATGCCTCTCACTGTGCGGAAAGTGTTTTTTTAAGAGTAATATAGTCAATGAAGAACAGGCTGTTTTGGCCGAGTCATGCCTTTCAAAATCCCAGCTGATGATACTGTGATTGTAAATTGTTAACATATTTATTATGATAGACGAGCAGCTAACGAAAGAGATGTCTAATTATATGTATATATCACTGTCGAACAGAAAGATTAAATGTGATACCTGATTAGAATGTAGGTGTTTTGTGTGTAGTCTAGTTTTGTATAACGTACTATTATTTTTTTTCAATGCTTAGTTCTTATACTGGTTGTCATACTGCCCAGCGTACTGCCTAATGGCTGCACTGTAGTTGTTGAAATAAGTAGAGTGTCCTTTTTAGCAAAATGGTCCATCTATATTAAAGATTACCACAACATCCTTTTGCATAGTTCATTATGCATTCACATTGAAAAACGGGTTGTAACTGAAGAATTACAGAAAAATACTGTCTTTTTTCTTTTTTTTTTTTGTAATGTTAATGTATCACTTGGAACAGCGTTTTATTTTCCACATTTTATATTCTTTGTTTTAAGGTTATTATACCATTTTCCCAGGGATGTCCAAAACATGGCAAATGATGTATCTTTGGTAACAAAATGGAGATTACATCTTTTTGGCCATAAAGGGCCAAGTGATCCTGCCTGAATTTGTCAATGTTGTTATTTAGCCCCTTTAGAAATTACACCTAGCTGCGCGCTTGCTGTGGAATGAAGAATTCTTTTGTTTGCACACTGGTTACAAATCTCATGTAAGTTTTTTAAAGGGCGTCTGATTTTCATTCCTATTTGTAAATTGCTTACTGAATTGGTCAAAATAAAGGTAAATTTGGCAGATGGTTTTATTATGAAGATTTTCAAATGGTATTTTTGGACTCATTCCATGCTATAAATGACATCATTCTCGATCTTGAGAAAGACGGCATCCCCTCACTGCAATTGTTGCAAAGGTTGAAATTTAAGCAATTTTTGTTGAATTAGTGTGTATGTTCTTTTGATTTGAAAGTCAATGTATTACCAGGTTTGTGATATAATTGCCTCGTGTAAAATTCTTTTGAGTTTCTGATTTTCAAGTTTCCCTCAGTCCCCGACGTATTCTATTATCTACCGTCACATTGTGTAGCGTCACAATGGTTGAACCAATCTGTATTATGAAGTCCGTGATAACAAGACCAACAAAGCTAGATATATCCTGTGAACCTGCATGGTGCCATATAATATTCTGGTTACTACTACCTTATGTATATAATCTATAGATTTAAAGATACCTCTATCATTGTACACGCCTCACGCCCTTACTTGTTTTTGTGTGTCAATTCAGGGGACACACATTCAAGTTGGTTTTTTATGCATAACTGGGTTCGATATCACAAGTCAGAGGCATTTCCTCACGTGTTGTAGGGCATCACGTGAGGCGAGGCCAATGGTTGGATTCATAATCTTTTTACTGTTAATTTTGATGGGTGTCTCAACAACTGGGATATCCCCAATTGTGCCAACTCCCCAGTTAAGTGAAAAAGAGCACAAGTTCCTAGTGTACACAAACCATATGGTCCAAGTACATGCGAAATTTTGAAAATCAGAAACAAATTCCTTGGTAACATCTAAAACCCCACAAAACATATAGCGGACAAGATTTTCCATGTGTGTAAGTGATTTGCCATACTGTTACTTACAACGGCCAATAGTATAAAATGTATAGCAACCACTGACTTTGAGATATATATTTGTACTTGAAAACTCCATATATATATATCTTTCACCATTAATGTTCATCAACTTTCTTCTAACTATGGTCATATTTGTATCTTAAAAGGCAATCTTTCCTAAAGCATCCAAATGTTAATTCTTAAAAGGTTTGTGTTTACCCCTCTGAAAACTGTTGGACGTCATTCCAGAGCCCCAAAACCATGGTACAATGTCCATATACAAGCCTACAAACAGTTACTGGGTGATGACTTGTGGCCCATAATCCACCGGAAAGTCAATTGAAGTGCTATTGTAAGTATTTACAACTCACACATTTGTACACTGCTATATGCACACACTAACACACCATGACAACAAGCCTCATTGTTAAGGATTAGCAGCGATAAGGTGAGAGGAGTGAAAAATGTTGGAAATGCATGTTTTTTTAACTTATAAAACAGGCATAAGTGGTGCAATTTCTCATATAACTGCTTTAATGTAGAAAAACAACACCAATATTGAAAGGTTTATGACATGGGAATTTGTCATACGATCTCCTGCAAATAGACATACGCAAAAGGCGTCTCAAAATCTGCACTAAACACTGATTAAGTGGGTTACACTAGTACAGAATAAGCCAAAAATCCATAATGTTTGTGTTTGAGGTCACGTATCGATCATGGTGCACATATCACCCTGAAAATCAGGTGATATTCACCGGACAAGGCTTTTTTGATCTCAGTCGGAATTTTGATACGCAGTAATGAAATTACAGAATCAGGTAAAACGTACTGCCTTGGTCTTTAATACACGGAATTCAAGCCAACAACTTGCCGGTGTATGTTCATTTATCAGCCAAAACAAAAATAATAAAAATATGAATTTTTATGATTTTTTCGATGTTTCGGATTAGCAAAGCTCTGCTAATCCCTTTAACTTTGAAAATCAGAAACCCATTTGTGGTAACATTACCATACTCTGTAAATTAGCAGACCATAAATGTAGTAAAATGTATAGCGCCGCATGACTTTGGGATCTATATTTGTGGTACATTTTTTTGACAACTCCATTCTTATAAGTTAATTCATATCTTCAACTTAATGTTCATGTCCTCAGAGCTACGAGTATTTTGTATCGTTTAAAAGGGGCCTATTTCCTATCATCAAGTGTAATTATTAAAGGTGTTTGTTTACCCTTCTGAAAACCGTTGGAGGTCGTTCATAGCCCAAGAACCATTGGTACAATTTCCATATACACCTGCATGGAATAAGTGAATTTTCCAATCTCAAACAGTTACTGGGTTGGATGACTGGTTGGCCTAATGCCCACTGGACAGTCAGCGTAAAGTGATATTTTAACAACTGGACTGAGCCTAATGTACAGCAAACTTTATTTTGATTTTGGTGCGTTGTTGTTTGTTGTTTAAATAAGTGCTGGATTTGATGTTGACTATTTGTTTTTTCTTGTGATTGGTTTTATTTTTTTAGAGAACAAAAATATACCTAAAATTGTGTTTTTTTAGTGTGGGATAAAACAGGAAATTTATTTTTGTTAAGCAGGGCCGATGCAAGAGATTTTTAAGAAAAAAAGCAATTGGAAAGTCAGAGTAGACTATTTACACAAGATGCTGAAAAGGGGGCAGGAGCACTTTTTAGGTACACAAACCCATTTCAAAAGCATATGCTAAAACAGTGTTCGACTCGACATTTTTTAACTTTGGAACACTTTTACTCTTTCACAGAACCCATCACATTGACCTACCTATCATTTATGAAATCAGAGTTAAGAAAATATTTTCTGTTGCATAGGTTGTTAAGGCAGGAGCTGCTAATCAAGGCAGGAGTGTTCCACATGTTACCCCTCTTCGAAGTGTCTACCTAACAAATTCTTTTAATTTTTAGCCTTTTAGGTATTTGTTAGTGTATAAGGCGATAATATAAAGAATTTTGTTTTCAATACAACTTTATAGAGGTGGTACATATGGAACTCCTTTCCCTGATAACTGGATTTACTCATGGGTGTTTACATGTAAATGTCTATTTACCATTTATATCACAAGTAATACCATTGAAGATTTTTCCAGAAGGAAAATGATTTTTAGAAGTGGCCGTATTTAAAAATTTTAAACATAAGGTGAGGATAACATTTTTGGTCGCAAACATGTTGTGGAGAGCCTATGATGCCTTGATATATGGCTGTGTAACACGGGCATAATGAAAATTCATTAATCCACTCTATGATACATCGATAATCAATGAACTCAGGTCCCATATGATATATACACTTTTTGGACAGGTTTTGAATATTAATCTCATTTGCAATTTTCATAAAAGTATTAAACCATTTGTAGGGTTATAAACAGTCACTGTATTTAGTATTAATATGTTATGCAAAATATAATAATGTAAGTTATAGATAATATTTCCTTAAGTAGATCAAAATGACATGTACCACCACTAACCCCAAAAAAATTGCAACAGAAGGTTTCTTCGCATTTTCTGGTAGTATAAGGTCAGTTTAATAATAGTATCCACGTTGCGCAAAAATCACGTCCCAGAAAGCGTTTAAAAACTATGACTAAACAAAATGGCCAACAAATCCGCCATTTTGAAAACATAAATCCTCATATCTCTGGCAATAAATGAACTAAAAGGGCACACAAGATTGTCATTTTCTACTACTTCTAGCATAACAAATCCATAAATGGGTTTTATGGAGTTGAGATATCATCTTATTCCCTCAAAATCCAATATGGCCGCCATCCCGCCATGTTGAAAAGTAAAAATTATTAGTGACTCTGGTGCCCGATGGGCCAAAATGACAACAAGTTACCATTTCCTACTATTTCTAGCATAGAAATCCATTGAAATGAGTTTTATTAATTTGAGATATCATCTTGTCCTCTACATCCATATTGCTGCCATCCGCCATGTTGAAAAAAGTATGAATTATTTTTATCTATGACCCCAGAAAAACAAAAAAAAAAAAAAAAATGTGCAAAAATGGTAAATCCGGTGTTATTTTGTTCATTACTTGAGGATACGCAATACCTTAATGATGTTGTTTTAAAGTTCCAGTTTTGAGAAGCATCTTGAGATCTTCACATGGCCACTGGTCGACCCTTTGTAAAAGGAAAGAGTAACAATCTCCTATCGAGCCATCAGAACAGATTAAACAAGAAATAGTGTGTCATTTTTCTATTAAATCCGGCATTACAAAATCTATTAGAATAAAAAATGATATTTTTATAGTGGCTAATTTGTCCAAAATTTGTAGCCATGTTGAATTTTTTTATCAGCTATAAATCTATCTTCATTTCAAAATCATGGTTTTTACGTATAATAATGATTGTGTAATTACACTTCAAGTATAGCAGAAAGTAGTTTCACATTATTCACATCATCATCAACATCGTGGCAAACCACTTGTTTGCAGCAGACGAGATCGACCACACATACTATTTAGTCGTCAAGTTTATCATCATTGAGACTGATCTTGGTTCTTGTTTTGACATGAATGCCCACAGCTTGTGTGTTTGGATTCCAGTCTTCTCTACAGTTCAGTTTCATTGTGATGCATCTGAAGACAATGAATCGGATAATTTCCGGTGGAAACTCTGGTGCTGGACTTGTTCATGAGGGGAATTCATTTCCCCTTTGTACTACCCAGCCCCAGTCAGTTGAATTTTGTACCATCAGTCTTGCCCAGCCCTTTCATGAGCTGTAAACATGGTTCTCCTACGAGGAGTTTTGCACGAGGTTTTTGGTGGAAATCTTTCAGGTTTTATAAACACCGAAGAGCCTTTGGAGCAACTAACTAAACGCTCTTCACTGCCTGTCTATCTTGGAGGCTCCTGAACTACTTTGCCAACTGAGCCCTAAACTCAAGTATAGACCCTCATCTCCATCTCCAGCGGTCAGTATGATCTCATGACCTTGCAGTTGAGACCCAAGATCTAACATGGTCAGCCATCAGAGATCATTATTCCTTCAACTGCCCACATCTGGTTATGGCCTTGCTGAGCGCATTCCTGCTACTAATCATCTGCCGGCTTAAAAAAAGGAGTTAAATAATGCACTATCTCGGTGCCAACCCATCAGTAGTTTCTTCCAGTAACGTTGTTTCTCTGTTATATGCCTTGGTATAGCCTTATACCAAAAAGACTCCAATTTCTGAAATTGAACAGGACCCCATTGCATTGCAGCTTTCACTTTCTAATCTATTCAGAAATCCATAGGGGAGTACAAAATACGCTGGAACAAGCTCCTAACACAGGGTCGCCATTAAATTACTTTGAAGAAAACAAACTTCTTGCCATCGCCCCAAATATTCCTGAAGTAGTGTACGGCAACCTTAACAATGCATGGGGCAACAGCAGATAGAGGCGAATGTTATCACTGAATAGCGCTTCAAAAGCTTTATATTATACACAATTTTTGACTGCCATTTTGCTTATATATCAACATCTGCATCTCCTTTCTGCAAAGATTCTTCTGGTCAGATCTTTTGTTGCATTTGGCACCATGCACCAATTAGTTCTTCTTGCGTATTAGGCAGCATCTAAATATGTTGTAGACGGTAGAGCCAGCTCCTGATTGGTTGGGGTTTGAGAAGTCTTGCAGCCAAGTTTTAACAGCATTCTCCCTTCACAGTGGAACATGCCTTGATAAACATTTTCAGAGCATAAATGCTGGTGGAGGATGTCAATGTACAAGATATGTTCAAAGTAGGCAAAGATACAGTCAAAGAAAAGGAAGTCAAGTTGACTTTTCATTATATAGCTACAAATGGAAAACCTAAAGTCCAAGACCCTTGCTCTGATTGGGCTGTCAGGTAACGATGAACCACCTCTTTATTTCAAAGATTCCTGTTGGTATCACAATCTGGAGAACGTCATTAGATACGGTGCTTTGCCATGAACTTTCACCATAACCGCCATCCGTTTTTGTGAGGCCAAGCATTTTTAAAAGCCATTCTGATAGGTATTTATGAACTGTTCCTCGGTCAGAGGCTGCTGCCCATAGACATTGCCAAGACCGATCACTCTGTTGTTGATGGAGGTTCTCTTTTTCATCGCTTGAAATGAACGATGGAAACACTTATAGTATAGTTTGCACTACTGATGATTATTATGCATCTTTCACACATGACCACTATCAAAGCATGGGTTGTCTTTGATGGATCACTGTAAGCAAACACAAAATACCAGCACACATGAAACGTCGCGAAACTAGGATCGCTAATAAGGTAGACATATAAAATGCAACAAATTTCACCATTGCATATGTAGGTCAACAATCCAAATTGGAGAAGAACCAGCTCTGTTGATACTACTTCTCCAATATGCAGGAGAGGGTTGTTTATGACCTTTACTTTTGGTCTGACAAGACACAAAGAGAAAACATATGTTGTATGGTTATCAGCGTCTGAGCGGCTATTCAGTGATGGCATTTGCTCCTATCTGTATCTATCTGCCAATGCATATTCTAAGATGGCCAGAGGGAGATCCAGTAGGTTTATTGCTTTCTACCACCCACACATGGCACTAGGAGCCAGGCCGACCGAGAACATCATATCTCACCTACATCCAAAAGCTCTTGGGGACACATCACATGTTTGCAAAGCAACCAAGGCTATCTCCAACTTGGGCCCCATAACAATTGACTGGAGGAAACTTGCGATCGCCTCTTGCCGCAGTCGGCCTTGATGATGAATGAATGATGATGACTACTCAAAACCTATTTGGGACTGTCAAGAATCCGTTTTCCTCAAAGTCATGCATGGTAACCCTGTGTTCCGAGTTTGTTTCAGAGTATTTTTAACTACCAATATAGATCTGAATCTATAAAAAATGAGGCTGCAACCCGATGTGTCCTTGTTCAATGGTCAGCAATCAGAGTCTTTGGAATCATATAGCACTACCGGTAACTTTCCAAAACTTGTCACCACAGCTTTAGACATTCACAACCGAAACCATGGACCCAGATCAGAACCAGTCTCAATGATGATGAACTTGAATACCTAATTGTAATATTTAATAAGTTCTTCGATCTCATCTACTACTACTGCAAACAAAGTTTTTCTGCCATTTTTGGTGATAGGTGGATAATGTGAAATTGTACTTTCTGTTACTTTCAAAATTCACAATTACACTGTAAACAACATAATGTCAAATTGTGATCGAATTTATAGCTGAAAGAATTAATATGGCTACGAATTATAGGACAACTAGCCAACTAAAAACAACCTTTTATTTGAATAAAGTTGTAATTGGCCGGAAAAGAAAATTACACCTCATTTGCCATTGTGATCTGTCTGATGCTTAACAGAGGATTTATGGTTTCACTTTTTAAATGTCGGACAGTTGTCATTTGAAAGACGTTCAAGGTGCTCTCAAAACTTTACACAACCATCGTAATTGTAATTTCGTATGCTACAATTAATAGAAAAACACCCTATATTTGTCATTTTGGCCCATGTGGTACCATAGATAAAATAATTTGTACTTTTAAACATGGTGGATTGTAGGCAATAGGCCATATTGGATTAAGATGTCAAGATGATATCTCAACTTCTAAACCCGCATTTTTAATAGATTTGTTATGCTAGCATTAATAGGAAATGCCAATTTTGTTTGTCGTTTTGAACCTCGCGGTACCAGAGATACAAGAATTGTACGTTCCAACATGGCGGATGGAGCCATATTGGATTTAGAGGTCAAGATGAATATCTCACCTCATAAACGCCATTTTAAATGGATTTGTTATGCTAGAATGAATAAGGAAATGACCTCGTTGTTTTGTCGTTTGGGCCCACCCGGTTCCAGAGACCCAATAATTTGTACTTTCCAACATGGCGGATGGCGGCCATATTGGATTTAGAGGGCAAGATTGATATCTCAACTTAATAAAACCCTTTTTTTGTTTCAATGGATTTTGTTATGCGAAATTAGTAGGAAATGACATCTTTTTTGTCCTTTTAAGCTCATTTATTGCCAGAGATTAGGATTTATTTTTTTTCAAAATGGCGGATTGCGGCCATTTTGTTTATGTCATAGTTTAAACACTTTCTGGGACTTAGATTTTGGGCAACTTTTGATATATTGTTTAAGCTGACCTTAATCTACCAGTAAAAGCCAAAAAACCTTCTGTTGCAATGTTTTTGGGGTCCATGTTCTATCTTTACTTCTACAGGGTCTTTTGCATGTACGGGCAGTATTTGTTATTGTGTAAAGTTTTGATATGGATTTGACACAGTTTGCCTATGAATTGAAAGAACTTATTTGTGTATTTAAAAAGTATTTTATTTTGTTTCATGCAAGATGTATTTTTTTGTTTACCTTTAATTGGCAATATCTCAATTACCTGGGTGAATTTAGTCTAGTCATATGCATTGTAAATGTGTAACCTCAAGTGCAATGCTAAAACAACATTCACAATTCTTGAGAGTATTTTATCATGAGGAAAAACACTGAGATTGGAGAGGCCTGATGCAGTCCATATTTTAATACTCATGGTGTCCCTGCACTTTTTCAATCTGGTCCATGGTAATAATAGTGCAATGTTGTTTGGTGCTATTCATTTATTTGTAAAGGATGGATGAATGGTTAGACAGTTTTTGTACACATCTTGTCTAAAGTGTCTTTGATATGGTTACTCAATGCTTCAAATAATGTATTTCTGTAGATTAGAAATGATATCAGTTCTGACAATTTTTTGTAATGCAGTAGTAGCAATAATCAAAAGGCAGAGTATTTTAATATTACTGGGAAAACTATATCGTTATCGACTCCTTCCTTTCACTAATGTCTTAAGTGAAATGTCTGCGACTACTGTGAAAATTTATTTTAAAAAAATTAAAAAAATTAAAAAAATTAAAAAAATTAAAAAAATTAAAAAAATTAAAAAAATTAAAAAATATTTTTGTAATAATAATTCATATATAAATTTTGAGCATCGGCCAAATTGAAAGAATCTCCCCAGTTAGTACCTGGCATTTGAGATGCATTATAGTATGGAGCAAAACTTATAGGTCAGTGAGTTGAGTGGAGGGGCTTCCCAAAAAGAGTACCATGTGTAACATTTTTATAAACAAAACCGGCTTGAGCTCGGTCGTGGGACTGTCTACACTAACGTTACAATCACCAAATGCATCCTCTTGAGTTATGATTCCCGTAGACTGTGGCCGGTTAACTGGCAGAAAGTGAAGGCATTAAATTGAATGGTAACCACTATTTGGCAAATAAGTGCCTTCTAGAATTCCTATCCATTGTCCTAAGAGGCAAGAGGTAATACAGGACAAACTCAAAAAGGACAATATGATTATTCAGGGGATTTAACATAACCTGTCCCATCTGCACACTTATGATTTGATTGAAAACCCTTCACGGAATCACGCCCAGATTTTAAGTCTGTTATGGTTTGGTTCCCAATTCATAAGTGTGTCAGAAAAAAATGTCAGATGTGGTGGTTACGGAACATCCCATTATTCATGGATCATGTGTAAATCCAAGTAATTGATTACTTACTCAGAGGCCATTGTGTTTGCTGTTTTCTTACTCTTAAATATAATTAATGCTATAGATATGTATGTTTCAAGATATAATTGATTTACAATTTGGTCACAACTGACTCACCTTCTATCAAAAATATTTGAATGTGACTAACAGTTGGCTTACCCATCCTTTCATAATTTATTATTTTTAGTTTACCCGGTCATGTATTATAAACTTTTCTTTGGCGTGGAGGTCCCCTTCTTGTCACGCTGTTTTGGAAAGGCAGCTCCATCAAGAGTACAACTGATCCATGTTAACTTTTCTTGATATTTCTTCATGCTTTTGGCTTATCAATGGGGTTGTGTTCTTTTTTAACATAAATATGTACTATCTATGGAGAATAAATTTAAAAACAACTATATCACACATATGAACTTGTCCGGCAGTGTCTTAATTAATCAGAACAGATTCCAGCTCGATGTGCTGTGTGGATAGGATAAATTACATTTAAGAACAATCAGTCCAAATTACTTGGGGAATTCAAGTTCTGTTTAATACCAAAAATGCCCGAGATAAACTATTTAACATCATGTACTTCATACAGCTGTTGAGAGTCTCATTTATTATCACAAAACCAGAATAAAACCAATATCAAAGGCAACACGTTTTGATAATTTGGATCATTAATTTCGCACTGACTTTTCATCCGTAAATTTTACAAAATTTCATTTCTGGCAAAATTGATTTTTCTTAAAAATCAAGTTTCACACGTCTCTTTATGGAGAATGGCATATAGAGGGCGCTATATATTATAGAGCTCTTGCTGTCCCCTCTTAAATCAGTCATTAAAATTGTCGCCACTGCTTAAAAGACCCCATTTGCATGGGTCAACAGTTCTGTAACTACTCATTAAAAAACGCCATAATAAATACATTAATTTATGAATCTCAAGACTAAACTAGTGCTCTTTAAATCTCTCGCAAGACTGAATAGAAAGGCCTATGGAATTACACATATCCAACCAATCCTGTGACTTTAAGTGGTCAAACCCTCTTTGACACATTTTTTTTTAAAAAATGCCTGTTGTCTTGACTCCGATTACAGGCCTTGTACATGTGTACAACCAGTGCTTTGACCAGGCCTCAAAGGAACCTTGTCATTGTTTCGCAATATGTGCGAGTGCATACTTGCCTGGCATATATCGAATGTGGTTGAACACAGGTGCTATAGCAGTTGTTTCAAGTCGCGTAATTTTTTAGTACATGTGGTGGCTCATACATCATACCCTTTTGACCACACATAACTAGAATTTCGCTGTTTCTCGCTCCTGCCTTTTGCTCTCTCTATATTCAAAGAATCAGATGTGGGCCGCCCAGCCTCTTATTTGACCTTGGCACATGACCTTTGCTCAACAAATGAGGAATCCCATGTTTTGCAAACCTTGACCCTCAAGTTAGAACTCAACTTAGAATGGAGGTCAATTTTACAACATTTTTTATTAAGCCTATTTTCAACTTGACCTTGGCACGTGACCTTTGAACCTGGCACGTTACCTTTGACCTCATCAACATCAGGGATCCCATGGTGCACCTATGACACAAGATTGGTTCCAATTGAACTTCACTTTTCATGAGGTCAATTTTGTTACCATTTTTTAGCCTATTTTTCAAATTGAACCTACATGACCTTTTGCATGTGACCTATGACAAGATTGGTTTCAATTGAGTCATTTTAAAAAAACTACATTTTAGTAAACACAACTACCCATACATGCAAGCCGCATGCACAACAGATTTGGAAGTCCGTCCTGTCCTATAGCTGGTGGACCACAAAAATGTATGGTCGTTGTACTGCCAACTTTTTGAAAAGCCCCTCTGTTCCCTACCTCCCTGATTCCCTAAAATACACACTTCATCTTTCAGACCATTGGAATATAAATTCTAAACACTGCTTAATTAAAAGCTTCATGATATATCATCTTTGCGGAATCTCCTTGCAAACAAACTCAAGTGGCTGTTTCCATTAGAAGACAACCCCATGACCATAAACCAACCCCTATAGCTATTTTCTTTGACCGTCCCCAAGCTCCAAAATCCTCCATCTCCCATCAAGCATATCCTTCTGTTCCTCGTAACTTATTACTTACTTACTTTCTTAAAACTACATCGACCAACAGTACCCACACCTTTCACTCATCTTTCCTACCCTCTTACTCTATACATCACCACGGCCCCCAGACCGTGAATGTCGTCTGCCTTCGCGGTTTGTGGATGGGCCAAAGGTCCCACTGAGGTCCACCACAATGCCACCCCACCCCGCCCCCTCCTTTCCACCAGTTACATCATCGTCCCTTCAGAAACTACGGCAAGCAATTATATTAAGGGTTAACATTTTGGGGACCAGCCAAGTTCCCATGGGATGACTAACATGTCACCCCCCCACCCCCTCCTTTTCTCCACCAAGTTACATCACATCGTACCCTTAAGAACTCCATACGCATGCAATATAATTAAAGGGTTAACAATTTTGACCACAGCACCAACACACGACCAGAGAAATCCCTAATGTCCTTCTATCCCTGCAATTCTTGCAGACGACACAAAAGCTTTCTGGAAACCTGGTTTCAAATTTCATTCATCCCTTCCAACCATCTACTTATGTCCTCTTTAGATGATAAACCAAAAATCTTCTGCAATCCTATCTGTAGGCCTTTTGGGTCTCTGGTTTACAGGGAAATATTGAATATCTTATCATCTTTGGGAATAATAACCGTATCCCATGGTCCTTCGGTCTTTTTATGACACAGAACTCATCTGAGACTTCGAAAAAAGCAAGAAGACAGAACTATGCCTCTGGTGTGAAAAAAGGGAGTTCTTTCATTTTCTTTTTGTCAACATTCTCCAGATTTCTGGGGGGTGGGGTCAATATCTGATCTGCAAATTTATTTCAACGAATGAAAAGTTTGCACGCTGATACTTTAAAAATCTCAAAATCGTCTCTTGTTGTTTAGCATATTTCTTTTTAAATCTTCGTATTTCTTTTTTCAGTGTCAACAGCACTCTTCCTCTGCACGTACAATGGCTTGGTTCTGGTAATATCAATACACTACCATTAACACAAATTATCCAGTTCTTGTAGAGTACAACCCCCTACTTGCCCACCTTCTGATGGACTTAAACAGGTTGTTGAAATCATGGTGATTAAAATCGGCAATATTAATTGCGACTTAAAAGAGACGATATTTTCAGAAGCGCCCCCAATTTTTTCTTCTCGAACCCCGTTTTTTTTAACATATTTGGATTCTTACCAATGTTTAGATCACACCTGAAGTGAATACGCCGAATACGCCCTCTTTATTATAAGATATGATTTAGGACTGTTTGTCCGTGCCACGACAAAGTCAAGCATTGTTTTTCTTTCTATGGGGAACATTACGATAGAAGCAAGTTCAAACAAAACAAGTTTTGCGGTTTTCTTTTGCAACTGTTTTATACCAATAAACCTTTGAAACGTTTCTCTGTAGGGGGCACAACCGATCCATGGAAATTATGAAGATAAACCATTCGTATCCTAAAATAATCTTCTCCTGTCACTTTAAATCACTTGATTTTTTTTTGAATCAATGATTTAAATCAAAAATTGAGAACTTTGTTGTATATTTGTTTTTTTTATTTCTTTCGCTTAGTTTGTTTTATCTTGCAGTTTTGCACTTTTAAAGGTCGTGTTCCGATCCGTCTTGGGACCCCCTGAGTTACCCGGAAGTAGTAGCGATTTTTGATGTCAGATGAAAGGCCTTATTTTTCTTATCGTCGTCCCTTAAATTTGAGCCCTCAATCCATTTCGTTTCCAAGATATAACAAAAATGGCCATTTTTAGTGGTTAACCCATCCATATTATCACAGTATTGATATGGCGTTGCACTATGATTATCGCGTCTAGCACAACGTCAGTTTGTTGCCCCCCCACGGTACTTGATGGGTGGTGATGTGCAAGTGCCAGGATATCATATCAACTAGGAATACCCATACACATAAATCCGAACAACACCTTTAAGCAAACTTGCATCCAGGAACTTCAACGGATCAAGTTTCCAATTACATCGACAAAATAGACCTGAAATATCACGCAATTTGCTAATCAGCTTCCAAAATGGTTGAAATGGTGATTTTATGTGAAGCTACAATGGTTTTTAAAACACAGGCTACTTGCATTTTTAAATATCCTGAAATCAATCAATTGGAATGATTTAAATAAGAGTTCTAGGTACGCTATTGGTAATTCTAATTATTACTACTTGTCAACATATTTACATCATTTATCCCCCTGGCTTGAATTGTGCCTTACGTGTGATTAACCGTATGTATGAATTGAAAGTATTCACTAGACATAATACATAACAAATTGCACATTTTAATAGGGAGTGACATTACCTCAGAGGGGAAACATATGACGGGGGAAATTTGACAAATATTTGCGAGCCTGAGCAGATTTGACATGAACATTTAAACTTGTTAAAGTTTTCATTTGTTGAATTTTTCACCCAAAAATTAAATTCCTTTCCTCCAGCTTCTTCCTGGGGGTAAATATTTCAGGTGACCACTCCCTTAGGGCTGTACTCAGAGTTGTTCCCGATGAGATGGCACTCAATTTTCAAACAATCATGCTTTTTGCATGTACAATAATGCTTGTCCATATACTAATCATTTGTGAAAACAACTAAGCTCAAATCGAAGTCTTTTCATATGAACATCACAACTACTTGGTATAAATTCCGGTAATCCCGGAACTTTTTATTGTAACACGGGCATCCTAGTGGCAAACAAAAACTGTTTAGTACACTTGTTCCAAAGGTCTTTACTGGCGTGAAAACGTAAGACCCCGCCTATACATACTTTC
>JAMKCH010022029.1:0-43347 GCA_023653785.1 Ophioderma brevispina
AGAAGCCTGTATAAAAGATCTAGTGACTGGTGCTAGCACGACGGCACTTCACGCATTGTAGTACATTCCTAGTTTGGCACATAACTCTGGGGGGATATCAATAGCGCTCGACCCAAGCCACAGCTGACGGAACTAAGTTTAAATGAACCGCGTTGCAGTATACACACACCGAATGCAGTAAATCTTTGTGTTTACATTGATACGTTCATGCAAACCATGCTTGAACCGCGCCGCAACTGGCCCTTTCTGAGTCAACACAAGTTCCTCGCATATAATTATGCCATCAATATACTCCCATTGCAATTCCCAATTCAAACTTGGATCCACTACCGGAAAATAGCCATGCATATTTGCAATGTCAGCATAGTAAACCGTCATGTCACCTGCATAGATGAGACAGTGTCTTCAGAATTGACCAAGTGACACCGACACAAAATAGTACATCTCACTAGTCCTTATATCGCGCAGAATTACGATTATTTAGGAGTACTTGTTCAACCCCCAATTTCTCGGATTGACTCATGGCGCAACTTACGACACAAAACAACACAACATTCACAACGAAAGCTGATTTGAATTCTGTTTTCAGCTTCCAAATAGCCGAGACCATCCAGGATTCCAGTACCCTTTCGCATATAATTTGCCACCTGGGGTCTCTAAGAAAAGAAAGTCTCTCGAACGCATGAACACACACGCAGAATTTCCGAAATCTCCCAAGCTGTATCCAAATATGACGTCACCATTCAGTAATGAGAAAGTAATGAGCGGCGCTCTACATTTGTAATTGGTTACGAAGTTTGTTCGTGCTAACTATAGTGTTTAAAACCATTAATACCGTACTTGCTAATAAATACCCTGAAGGTCCAAGGCCCCCTACTATGGGCTAATCTGCCCTTCTTATATTAAAACTTCCCCAACTATCACTTCTTTCAAAATTATGGAAAAAGAGTCTCATCAATTCGTTATAGTGCTGTCATCACTTCCTATTTTCTGTCTTTTCACACTGTTGGAGCCTATCTCCTCATTCCTTGGGAATTTGAGTCGGTTTTCTTCGGTCCAATAGTCAGGTGGAAGTTAGACACCTGCAGCCTGAAGGATGGAAATGGAGAAACAGACTTTTTCTTTGATAGATTTAGTTCATTAGGACCTAAGCCAATCATTTTTGGAGGGCGTGCAAAATTTGTTACAGTGCATTTTGAGAATCCAATATGGCTGCTCCCATGTCCAAAATCACTAAAAATCCCTTACTATTTCCGCTAGAGACAAATATTGTCTGGTACTCCGTGTGGGTGTTTAAGCAGGAGAAAGTGTTGGTAATGTAATTTTATCATTACATTGCCACCCAAAAAGCCAATGGTGGGATGCTCAAAAGTCAATTGCTCTTCGGAACCATTAAAATGATCTTAACCTCTCTATTATACCATTTACGCTAATGATACATGCTGACACCTAAATATGTTCTGCAGGTGTTCAAAAATCTGTTACAATTGATCACACTGTTGCAAGTGGTACTTTAACACCTCTAGAATGCATTACCAACGCATCCGGACACGTAAGGTTCTGCACATTTTGTCAGTTTTTAGAGGCTTGTTCAAAGTGTCTATATGCTATGGCTTTATGCTTTAACACTTTGAGATAAGCATGTATTTGCACTAGAATTCCTTATTTGGGGCATTTCTATGTAATGGACATTTTAAAAATTCAGATGGAGCCAATAACCGCCGCTGTAACAATAGTAAAAAACTCATTATATGTAGTTAGATGTAGTTACATCAACTAATATTATGATAAAGGTGTAAAATTAAGGTATGGGATAAGTAGGATTTGACCATTTAACATTCTTATCTGGAATTATGTTTCTTTTCCATGAAAAATGTTAAGATGGGGCAATGTGGCTGCCTTTTTACCTATTAAATACGCTACATGTGTATTGTATTCGTTGTACAACACCCAAAATGATTATTAAAGTTTAAATAAAGTACAAAGATGTAAGTCTTTGAGCATTAATAACTAGTATTGTATATTGGTGTGACAACTAATTAAAATTCAAAATGACGGGCAAGTATATTATGGATATATGACAATTCGTAGGTTTTTAAAGAGCTAAAAGGCAGCCATATGGCTTCCATCTTGAATGGGAAGATTGCCTAACCCATTTGAAATGTCAGATATGCGTTCCTACTGGGTATAGAGCGAATAATTATGTCTCTATCACAAATACTTGATGAGTTATGGTCACTTTGAATGATTTTAGGGCATTATGGGTTTTAGGGTGGGCCATATTGGATTTGTTGGTATAGTTGTGATCCAAATCCGTGTCAATAAACGGTCAAAAGATTACTAGTGCTTTTTAAAACTGGGATCTAGTGCATAAATTTAAAATTATGGCCATTTGATATGAATTTTTTTTGAGAGTGATTGAGCGGCCATATTGGATTCTAAGAAACTGGCATGCACGAAATTTGCACCCCTCAAAAATATTATTTTTAGCTTATAGTGTCATATTGACAAAAATCGATCAATAGAAAAGTCTGTCTCCTTTCACCCTTGTGCCCACAAGTCCGGAACTACCAATGTAATTTCTATCGTATTGTCTAACCTTCTGTTTGTACGACTTGTAATTCCTTATTCGTCTGTTCTTTTGTTTTTTGGGGGGTTAGGTTATACACGTAATGTAGGTGTGAAGTTGCCTACATTTTCACGCATTGCGTTTAGTATTGACTCGTTCATCACTATTTTTTTATATTTCAATAATCGCACTGATGCGGCGCTTTTTTTCTCCATTTGTGCGATTGTAGCAACCCTATATATCTGATTTCATTGTGACATCCCTTGTACTTGTACATATAATTGAAGTCTTGTATTTTTCTGGGCAGCCATGTCAATCAATAACGATTCAGTGGTGGCGACCAGCAACTACGCTCGCTATCTATTAGTACTTCAAATATGAATTTAATGTCCATTATCGGAGCTACCTGCTACGATAGTGAATGGACTGTACTTCCCTTTCAAGGAAAATGATTGATACCCGATATGCGGGAGGCCTTTGTCATTTAAAGATTAATTGTAATGTTTCGGATCTCCTATTACTAGGATGTCCAATTCAAATTATTTAGTAAAATTACGTATTGTTTGATGGAATATTGTCCTAATGGGAATAATCCTAATCGAGATATTATCACAAACAATGTATGCATTGCAAATTACGCCGTTAATTACTATGATCATCTGTGGTAAACACCTTTACGAGGATATTGTATGTATTCAAATTTATACCTGAAGTATTTTGTTTTTTATGGTATTGTGCAATAATCCGGTACGAGATATAGTCCCATCACACTTATATACATTTCCAAAGGATATGTAGTAATTATGGATGTTTGATGGTATTGAGTATGTAATCCTAGACGAGATATAACGCACAATGTATGAATCATATAATGTGCAAAATTATGCTTTTCCAAGTCCAAACCATTTACTCACGTTTAGACGTTCGTTCTCCTGGTCGGAGGACATTTAGTTAATGCGCCATCTCGCCGCAGAGTGCAAAGTTCTTCATGCAGCAGCTGGTCTACCGTGACAGAGATGAGCAAGTCCATGTAGTGCCAAAATAGCCAAATAGGTTCAGGAATGCTTTAACAACACATCAGCAACGCACCTGCCAGGCTGTATGCTCAACTATGGAGGAGATGAAGATATGTGAATGATATTCTAGAGCTCATGCCCAGAGGAACCACTCAACCAGTGACAGACCACCTTAACCTCGATCCACTGACAAGATTCCGATTTACGCAATGAGAGGAGGTAGGGTAGATGGCAATATGCTTTCTGGTACTCCATCACCAGAAAAGACGACGGGTCGGTGAAGTTACAAGGTACAGAAAAAAAGATCAAATACTGACTATGATTAGCATCTGTTGGCAATACCACCGTGCGATAGGCGTAACGCCCCCACCAACCAGTGGCGTAACGGGCCTGCCCGCTTGAGGGGGCAAATTTCCCATTCTTGGGGAAAATTTTCCCTCTCAAGGGGGGTCAAAAGGCCAATGTTTCCCGGTCAGCGGGCTAAAAAACGGCTGATTTTAGCATGATTTTTGCCATTTTTTTCCGGCCAAAGTCGTCAGGGGGGCAACTGCCCCCACTTTGCCCCCCCCCCCCCCGCCTGTTAGGCCACTGCGCCCCAACATGCATACGCAAAAAATCTCGGCATTCGGTCAAAGGGCGCACAACACTTAAAATAACTCCACGTTTGGGGCAATGGTAGCAGTTCCGGTAAAAAATAACAAATCGCGTTGTGTGAGATATTGCAGTACTGGGGTACTGGTTTCCAGTGAGCGGGTGGTATATATAATAACAAGTGAAAGAGTATGCTTGATCATCGGCTTGACGTTATCACAAAATTTTAAAATTCGATTCTGTGCAGAAAGTAGGCCCTCGAACTTCCGGCCTGGTCGAAAAGGCTATGAGGCGTGCACGTTGGCTCGACGAAATAGTGGTGGCGCTTTCAATATGCCTTGTTCTTAAAATCTGTACTAGGAATTATCATAAAAATGGTAAAATCGTGAAGATTCAGTTGTGTTCTATAGGGACAGGTATCAAAATATCAAAATGTGTCAAGCGGGGTGCAAATCAGAAGGCGCGATGTGGTACTTTTACGTGTATTTCCAAATGGAGCGTTTATTTAGTGGTGTGCGCCCTCATGCAAGGGATTGCGTGTCCGGGAGAATTTACAGCGGTCTTCAAGAAACCACATAGTACTTGGGTCGAGGTGATATTTGAACAGAGGGTCCATATAGCGTGGCCAAAAGAGGGGTGCTCCAACTTGTTGACAACCTCAAACTTAATAATTTCTGCATGATAAATTTCAAAGTAGTAGCTTAAGCATGTTAACAGAATAAACAAATGGCCCCGCCATCTTCAAGTTGATCCTTAACTGGTTCAGCCATACCCTGGCTTGTAGAAGGATTTTTATTTTGGTAAAAAAATGTACAAGATGAGATGTGTGATAATAGATAAACAATGAGGTCAAATACATACAGGTTAATTAAACCTAATTTGCATAAATCCAAAATGACCGCCATTTTCGTAAATTTTGAGAATAATTGACTTCAAAATTTCAAGGTATCATATGGATGAAACGTTACACTCTAAAGTTTATTAGTTACACATTCACCAAATATATGCACAGGCTATTGACGGGGAGCTTAAAAATCACCTTTGCCAGCACCTATAATACAGCGTATGAAACATAAAGTGCCTGCACCTCTAATGTTTGCTTGAGCTGGATTTCCCCAGTGGGATTTTCCTCCCTCTGGGTGCTCCCTACTCTACCTACTCTACCTACTTAACTTTCATATCTATCCATACTTCGCAAACCAAGTTGGCTAGGATAGGTGAATCAATCTGGTTGGCTCGACAGATGAGCCAATTAGGTTGGTTTGGCAGTCAGGTTGGCTTTTGGCTTGTCCTGGGACTACTAGGTTTCTGATTCCATGTAGGATTTAGACGCGTATGATCCTCGGGGATCATCAGACTAAATTAGTATTGCCTATCTGGGGGTACAGGAAACAGACCCCCCCCCCCCCCCCCCCCCCCCCCCGGATACCTAGTAGGGGGTTGAAGGTGCAACCCCACACGGACATCAGGGGAATGGGGGAGGTTGTTAGGACAATGGACAACAGCATCTCCACCTCTCTTTGTCTTGCCAACAACAGTGTGGGTGAAAACTGGTACTTGTGACTACTAACTTCATATCTGCTTTACTCCTTTATTGAGTTAAGTAGGTTCATAGGATTAGTTCAACTCAACTATGGGGTCCTTAATCATATGTTAAGATAAGAGGCTGGTGACCTATCCAATTGTACGTTCAGTAATGCAACATTTCACCCGACTGGGAAGTCATTTGCCGTGGTGGCCAAGTAAGTAGTGCAAAATCAGGACAACACTCTTAACGAGTACACTCCAAAAATGAAAGTCGGAACAGTGTGAGACAGAGGAACGACAAGTCTATGACACCCTGCAGCTCCACATAGAGGAATCCCTAAGAAAGAAAGCCTAATCTGATGGGGGATTTCCAATTCCAAACTAGGGACAGATTTCCAGGCATGGACACCCACATTGGGTAGAGTAGATATGGACTTGGAAATCACACGACCCGGAAAAAAAGTTTCCTGGGAATTTACTCGTAAGCAGTGGTGACACTCCACAAAAAGGTTGTATGCAATACTTACTTCCAACACAGGAGTGTAAGAAAGGCAACATGAAAGCTCCATGTGGGCAATATAGAACATGATGAAGTTCATCATTACCCAAATGGACAACTTGAAAAACCTTCAGAACTGCAGATATGGACTGCTCAGGCGAGGTCGGTCAGACAAAACCTGGTGCGGTAAGGTGAATTTTATACCTACCAAAACGAAACGTATAAAACGGTACCCAAGAAGTATATGATGTCAGTCGTTCCGCGACCCACAATGCGCAGCATTCTGTGCAAAGATAGGGGGTGCCTTTGGACCACTCCTCCAATTAGGAAGACACTGCTGTTGAAGGGCTATGGACCAAACTTCAAGAAACAACCAATAAAATAAACAGAGGACAGGAAAAATAGGAAAAGTGGGTTGTGAAACGGCCCGGCAAATTAAGGGTTCCATGGAAGAAGTTAAGGATGCATGTCATCAAAGACAGGACAGAAGAAAGGATCAAATGATGAAACAATCCAACTGCACATTAATAGTCCAACTACTCCAAACTGAACAAGGAGGGGTCAAATATCAAGTAAAAGAGCGGAAAGAAGAAGCTGCTCGAAAGGAAGTTAAAAGTTAATAAACGAGATGGAAGATGCACATGATAGGAACAACAGCCATGACCTCTTCAAGTGTGTCGTTAGACTTAGCGTGTGCAAGAGTCAATGCCAGCAGCTGCCAAAGAAAAAACATGGGCTCCCTCAAAACTGCTCCAGATAAAGTAATGAAGGGCTGGGACGAACACTTCAGCAAACATTTCAACACTGAATTCCCCAGCGATGAAGAAGTACTTCACTCCATCCCAGAACCTGGCAATGCAACTCACAGGCATGCTTGCTCAATAGAGGAAGCAGAAGAGGCCTTTAAGAACTGAAAAATAAACAAAAGGCATGTGGATGGGATAAAATCTTGCTGAAACCTGAAAGCAGGTGGCCCATCTATGAGACAACTACTGTTGAAAATAATCAACATTGCCTGGGTAGAAGGGGAAATCCCAGAAGACTGGGGCAAGGGAACGGCTAACTCCAGTATACAAGGAAGGTGAGAAACTAGATCCCGCCAACTAGAGAGCAATTACTTTACTGTCCATCCAGTGAAAGTATCTTAGAATGATCCTGAACCGCGATCCAGGACACCATATATGACTACCTGGAGAGGAGCAATGTGATTTAGAAGCTCAAGAGGTACTATTGATGCTGTATTTATTGTTCGCCAAGTGTTAGAGAAGGCCAAAGCAATACGCATTCCTATACACTGGAACTTTGTAGATTTTAAAGCAGCATTGATACATTTGGAGAGAGGGGAATCTGAGAAATGCTAAGATCAATTGGAGTAGACAGCAAAGCTGGGAGCCTAATTGAAAGATGTATGAGCAAACATATGCTCAGTAGTGGTGAATGGAAACACTCACTGACTGGTTCGAAGTCTAGTTGGTGTGAGACAGGGATGGCATTCTATCTCAGCCTTCAAGTCTCTTCTTAGAACATAAAATCGTAAATAGAGGAGTTCAAAAACATAGGGCTATGGAATCCACATGGGAGAGAGGAAAATCAACACATTTCGTTATGCCGATGACACAACCATGCTGGAAATGGTCTTTGAAAGTACAGTATCCACAGAAAAAAGCTTGCGCCATAATGGGGAATGAAGACCAACCCATCTAAATGCAAGATCATGTCCGCTGACCCAAGAGACATCACCTTACCAGACACCAGTTTGATCAAAGTAAATGATTGTGTCTTTTGGGAAGTAATGGCCTTCGGTTAAGCGCGGACTCAAGAGGCGTGCAAGACTGGCAGCCTGGGCGCGGTAGGACTCAGGAATAACTCTGGAGCAATCATGACATCACAAAATCGCTCAAAGTCAGAATAAACCAGTCTCTTATACTCCCCATTGCCACCTAGGAGTAGATCCTGGGTATGCGCCAAGGACAGACTGCCAAAAGATAGAAAGCTTTGAGATGAGATTTCTCCGGTCCATCCTAGGAGTGCAATTACTGGACAAAATAGAAATGATGAAATTAGACAGGTCGGAACATCACATGCACCATCACGGATGCAGTCACAGGGGTCGTCCGAATGTGATGTAAGACAGTCGTAGCCTCTTTCTATCGCGACTTTTGCGTAAAAGTTCACCACTTACGTTAAATTTACTGCGTTCCCGAAACTTAGTATGCACTTAAGATTTTCGTCAAACTTACGAATAATCTACGTCTGTCGTAACTAGCACGTACGCTATTTCCACGAATGTTCATGCGTTCCTGAACCTTAACTTAGTCACGGGTTTATCGTAAAGTTACGCGCATTTCTACGTCTACTCAGAGTTGACGTTAGACTTGACATGTAAACGATATAAGTTGATAGTACGGGACATATGGAAGAGCTAGTATATCGTGATGTTATTTGGAAAGGGGGATGTAGGCTGGGAGATGATTGTAGGAGGATATTCCAAACCATTGTGAAACATGATCGAGACGAGACCGGGGGGCACCCTTGGTTGGTTGGTGTGGGTATGTGGGTGTATGTGGCTGGGGTGTATTGTGTGTAGGTGTTTTGTGAGTTGTTTTATTTTAGTTTTGTTTTGTTTGCCGTGTCACCCAATGACCGATTTGCAAAACTAATTGAAAGAATATGTCGGTCCTATCTCTGTAGGATTTTCTCTACCAATTTCAAAAAAATTTGATCTTTTTTTTTAAATAAAAATATACCTCTCTTTGTGTATTTTCAACCTCATATTTTTAGGGGCGTGTCTCCAAAAGACCTCAGGTTTTCAGTAAATCACCGTTACTTCACAAAAGGTGAGTTATCCCCTTCCCCAAGTTGAAAGTATGTCAGAGTAAGAAGTGATAATGAGAAAATTGTGAAAATGTATATATATAAAAATGTAGGGTTTATTTTTAGTTACATGTTGTCTCTATAATATAGGCGTTTGCTTGAACAACGTCACACGACATCTTATTAGGTTAATGCACTGGGCCAGATGTACGGGTATTGAGAGCATTCGTCTTGTATAATTATTACCACTAGCGTATCGACCTACATTGGATGTAAAGAATGTAAACATGTTATAATAGTGAGGTGTTAATTTGCTAAACAAAGGTTAAATGCCTAAAGTACTGTTACATGAAATTCTTGGGCAGAGGATTGACACACACAAACTAATGAGTCATGTTATATAATTGAAGACGAAAACTAATATGTCTACACCCTATTGTGTCCTTGCTTTTAAATATAATTAAATACGCGAGAGTCATTAAGCGTGCTATGAAGGATCATCATTGCGACATTATGGCTGTTAGAGTAAGGGTTGGGTAGCTAGCAGCTTGTAAACATCAAGGTTTTATGCAGACAAATTCTAACCCTATAACCCCGTTTTTGCTGCTCAAAGTAAACAGACAATAATTTTTGTAGGTTAATCATACCAACTTAACCCTTCTAAACAGTAATATGTTTCATTGTCCTCAAAACAAAATCTTAAATGAATACAAATTAGGATACAAAAACACTGGAACCCGAGACCAATAACACACAAAAATATATACTTAACCATATTTCAAGAACAATATCATGAAATCCAGGATTTGGCCTACATGGCACATCTTGTTATAATAGGCCTATGTTATATTTTTGTTTTTTAATTTTTATGAATAAAACTTTTAAAATACCGTCCATGTGCCAAGCAGTTAGTATTCATCATTGCATCTTGCAGTATTAAATTTAAAATGTACATTTTTAAACCTGTAAGTTTATGGAAGAGAGCTGCATATACATGATAACACGATATTGAGTTTTAATTAAATTATCTTGTCTTTTATAATAAAAGTGACCCCATCCGCATTTCGTTTCGATTTCAATAAAAGAAAATAAACAAAATAGAGTTGGATTACATCTAAATTGTCACAGAAATGAAATAACTACTCTCCACTCGCAGAGCTATAACTAACCGAAATAGTCACTATAAATAAACAATTTCTATACTAAACGAATTAAATAATAACCGTGATGAAAAGAGTGAAGCACAGGAGCTACATTAAGCAAATAAAATATGAGACTTAACAAACACACACACATACACACATGCAACAACAAAAGAAAATTAACGATCCGACCAAGTTGACCGACAAACACGAACCCCCTGTCCGAGTATTTTAATACTTGTTAAAGCTCTAGAGATACCACAACATAAAATCATTCATCCTGATTATAATGGCACATAGTAACATTCGCAAAATGTGTCTCAGACTTTTGCACCCAGACAGAGCCCAATTTTAATCCCAATCAATGAATGGGATGACCTTTAAATCGGCTTCTGGCTTAGTTTATGTTAACGTTAGATTGTCGTAGGTTTACCGGAACAAAAGCACGTACGACCATCTTAACACAAGCAAAAAAAAAAACTTCCGTTAGGTGCCCAAGGGGGGGGGGGTGGTTTCCTAGGGACCCACCCAGATAACGCACTTTCCCATGGAGTTTGATCATTACACTAACACAAGTAAATGGGGGCACGTAAGAACCACATACCCACAATAAAAATTAAATGCAGAACTTTGACCTATGACCTATGGCCAATTGAAAATGTCACTCTCAAAAGGAGGTGTTCGCACATTTCCATCCTCATCAACTCCAATATAAGGTTTTGAACCATTATATCTACTCTAGAATAACCAATTTAAATAATCATGGCAAAATATAGCCAATTTATAATACCATCTTAGGAGTGTTCTCATAAACTTCAAAATCACCACCTTATTTTTCCCATAGACTTACAACAGTTAAATCAACGCGTCATGACAAAATAAAATTGGATGCTGTTAGCATATAAAAGGTTTATTTGATTTAAGTATTATTAATTAGTTAATTAATTGCCTTCCCCCTAAGTATATATCTAAGCAATAAATCAATCCCAAGATATATTTAATTTTTTAATCAGTAAAATATCTTGATTTTTTCACTTCCGTTAGTGCCCAAGGGGGGGGGGGAAATATTTTAATAATTAACCTAATTATTCTAATGAACCGGGGGCCGGATTGAATTTTTTTTATATCAGGAGAAGCGTAATTTCCTCATCCGACAATTAGCCAAAACTCCTTGAAAATTTGAATTGCGTAAACCGAAAAATCGCAAAAAACAATGTTGGGTACTATGGACCCCCCCTTGGGCACTTAAGTGTTCAGTACACTGTTCACGGGACACGTCTAACCATGTCGTAACCAAAACTTAAGCCGTGCGTAGATGAATTTACGATCATAGTTTTGGGAACGGACCCCAGGAGACGGCTGAAGTGGTTTGGTCATGTCGTCAGGATGCGCCGGAACGCAGATAACCATACCAAGCCTATACTTCACAAGTTAAGGAAGCCAGATCGCCCACCAGCAAGATGGAAGGACCAGATCCCAAGGACACAGGCTTGGACCTGCACATTATGTCAGGGCAGACCAGAATGGAAGAGAATTACTCATGAGAAAGCAAAGGGACACCCCCCGTCCTATGCAGTAAAAGTCAAGTCAAGGCACACTACTATAAACATGTATGTATGCAGAACTTGACAACTTAAAGTGGTTGTTCCGATTTATGGTGTATTGTGTTCTCTACTTGATATTAGAGCCTGGCACTTGACATACACCCCCATCAATTACCGGCGTTGGAAACAATCTTGCGGTTTTGACGGTGAACGCATAATGCATGTTGCAAAGCCCTATTCAATACGTGCTAATACCGTTTGTTATTAACGCACTAACGCCAGTTTTTTGTTTAATCTTGGGATGAAATGGATTCGAGAGTTCAAATTTCAGGACGACAATGAGAAAAATATGGCCTTTCATTTCATCTGATATCAAAATCGATTACTACTTCCGGGTAAATCAGGGGGGGGGTTCCAAAGACGATCGGAACACGTGCCCCTTTACACAAGTAATTTGAATAAACAAAATGTCCGCCATTGAATTGCGCCATAACTAGTTTCGGCTATGTCCGGACTCGTAGAAGAAATACTTTAGGATCAAAACTGCTAAAATGGGTTGATTAAAAACAACACAAATGAATTCATGCCATCTATTTAATAATCTTATTTGCATATATCCCAAATAACCGCCATTGTACCCAACATTTCAGCACTCAGGTTGCTTTTTAAATGGTGCCAGTTTTCAATCATGGGCCACTTTGAAGTGTTAAGCGTTGCAATAAAATTTCTATGTCTAATCCTAATGACCTTTAAAAACCCACCTGACAAAAAAATCACAGAGTGGACCTTTCCTTGGGTAGTGGGAAATTGCTCCTAGATATGACACAAAGATAATACTACCTCAAATTTTTGCGGTATAGTCAGGATTTTCCTTAAGAGACGGTAGGGATATATGTAGTCTTAAACCACTTATTTTCCTACAGAATATTGATGATCCATTCTCGCACAACACACAATTATAGTGTTATTTCAGTATATAGTATTTCAAATTTATTAGATTACCATTTTTGCAAGTCATTAGCAATATCGCTATCAATCTGTAATCAAGTAACAATTTTCTAACGCATTATACAAAACTATTACCAACTCACAAAGTTCTTATTACAAGTATTTGACACTCTAGTCTCTTGAAGACTACGACACCATATGGCTGTTTGGTAGCTTGCAATAGGAGTTCTTTGTTCAGCTGGAGCGAAGAAGAGCCGATGAAGTAGGATCAAGAATGGACTACCACAAGGGAGTATGCTCGCACCTCTCCGTTCAAAAAATATATACCAACGATACATCCTAGGAGTGCAGGAACCTGGTTTTATCTATTCAGATGATCTTGGAATTAGCGAACAAGATGCAGACTTCACAGTGTTGAAGATGAGACCATCCAAAGCTTTGAATGAACTACTCCTTACTTACGAGATTGAAAACCACCATGTGCAAATCCGTCCCACCGACACAGGTGTGTGCTTCCATCTTTTTAAACGCAACAGTGGAGCCAGAACGGCAGTTAAAGTAACTGGTCTGGAACACCCCTGGAGCACTATTAATCCTGTCTACCTAAGACCCACATTGAGAAAGACCCACACTGAGAAGACGAAGAGTAAAGGGGATGGTCACACCGATACACTCAGTGGAGAACTTATACATCTAGCAGGAATGCTCCACCAGTAGTGTAGCGAGCATGCAAGAGTAGCTTCTAAGTATCTAATGTGAAGCACCTATGTTCGGACCAGAGACCTGATGCCAACCGCTAATCCAGACAGAGTTTAGGAAAAAAGTCCAACTCTTGAATCAGTCCTAAGAGTTTAAGAGAGTAACATCTTTGTATTGAACCTAGGTGGAATCTGCACCTGGAGCTGACTCCCATGGGCTGAAGGCGATGCCTCAAACAGATTGAGAACCAGAATTGGCCGACAAGGTTTCCTTGAAAGAGGGAGGCTACCTGAAGTAGATCAGGACACTACCTGTGTTCGTGGAACAGCACCAAAGACAATGGAACATCTCGGGGTCTACACTGTTGGAGCAACAATGCCCGTATGAAACTTGATCAACCCATGGCAATAATCTTGACTCAGCATTAAATGCCTTCAGCGGATTATACAAGATGTCTTAGTCAAACACCAATTGACGAAATATACATTTAGCAGGAATTGCACCATCAGACATCATCATAGTGTAGCGAGCATGTGAGAGCGTAGCTGCCAAGTAGCTAATGATGAAGCACCAGATGTCGGACGAGACAGCTGACATCCTGCCGAAAATCCAGTAGAGTTTTTAAGCAAGGTCCAACCTCTTGAATCAGTCGCTAAAGAGCTTAAGAGGGGTCGCATTGTGAAAAAAAAAACACTTGCTATTCAACCAGGCAACATCTATTGGTATTGAAACCAAGGAGCATCTTCCACCTGAAGCTGATCATTGTGGGCTGGATGCGATGTTTCAACAGATGAGAACCAGATCGGCCAATCTAAGGTTTCTTTCAGAAGTGGGCTACCTTGAAGCTACCCGGGACACTACTGCGGTTGTTGGAACAGAACCAACAAGACAATGGAATCATCTCTCGGCATGAAGGGTCAGACAGTTCTCAATGGAGGACGCTGGCCAAGTTGTTCACATCTTTGATGGGTGATATAGTTCACGACATGTGAACTTTGAAGTTTGTTAAAAGTGGGATTTGTGAGGAGTTTTTAGTCCAGAACAACATTTGATTATTGCCAGCAAATGCGCTGACAGATTCACATCAATTACTGTATGTGAATGCATACCTTTGATGTACATTGTCTTGTTTTGAGTTTCACACTTCATAAACATTATTGCAGCTAAGTCAGTGTTGACGGCCAAGCTAAGTGTAGTGTGATCAGTACAACTTATTCAAACTTGGGTGCAGCATTATGGTGTGCAGAAAAAGAGGTGTGTCGGTCTCGTTACGAGCTTTTTAGAGCGGTACTCATCGAGGCCAAATGCAAAAATCTCTTTTTTATACAAGTGCCATCTCTCTCCTCTCTCTCTCTTTCATGTGTTAGGAGAAGCTTGGAATAACCAATCAGATGAAGAAGCAACTTGCGGTATTAAGTGTTTAGGAATATGGCCAGCTTCCTCCTGTGAGGACGAACCTAAACCTCTCCAGACACTTCAAGACCCAATGGTCAGGGAGGAGTACGTCCGGATGGATTGTACGTACAGATTGCGTATGATTGATCAATCAAGTGGATGAATGGCAAACGTTGTTTTAGAGTTCTTACCTGCAGTAAGTGCCCAAGAGTGTCAAGTTGCCAGACTTGTGTATGTATGGCTAATAGGAGTCCGTACAGATTCGTGCAAGGTATCGACATGTGAAAACATGAAAGGTGAGTTCATTACATGGACAGTTCTGATGATAATATGGGGAATATAGAGTGGCAAAGACTTGTAATGAGAACTTTGTGAATTGGTGGATAGTTATGTATAATGCCTTGGTAAAATAAATGGTATTAATGGCCAAATATGCATCTCTCTAATTTATGAAATAAAAACTACTGAAACACATTGTAGTACACAGGAATGGGTCCTCAAATATTCTATATCATCGGGTTGTAATTACATAGTGACCGATGTTAAACAAAATACGAATTTTTGTTTCTGAGAAAATCGCATTTGAAAAATAGAACTCCCAGAGGGTTCGTACACATCCCGACATACGATTCAAACAGTCAAATCCGATCAATAACGAAATTAACACGTAAATTGTATTTTAGCTAATCTTCATATTCTTACTTGATAACATGGATTTAATACATTGGAAAAGTCAACCAGCATATCCGTCACACCAAGAAAATACGCAAATCGACAATTATCTCATGACATAGTGACGGATGTTTGATTTTTTCTTCCTAATACTAATGCGTTAGTCCAGCATCCGTCATGATGAAAACACGATCGGCGTTTTCTGAAACATCCGTCAAAACCACATCCGCATCGCGAATCTGCTCAATTGGTTTATTACATATGACGGATGTTGAAGTGGATTGCCGCGATTCACGCTTTGACTGTAAATTATAATATAATTTCTACAATATCTATATTTAGAAATTTTACAGATTTTTCATGTTGTATTAATAAATTTAAGATGAACTATTTACTAACAAATGTATTGTAAAAAGCCTTGACGGGGAAATCAAGTATAACCCTTCCCTTTGACTAGGGTTCACATCCGTCACTATGTAATACCCCCAAAGTCGCTGTTATGTACATACGTCAAAATTTCAAAATTTCTAAGTAAGATATATTAATTAATAGTGCTTGCAGTTCTGCACTTGGCAGTTGAAGATTTTGGATCTAGTACTATTTCCCTTAATTTCGTAAAAATGATAACAATTCAACATCCTTCACGATGTAATACACCCTAACTATATGCAAATTAAGTGCTTTACAAATATGTATATAGAAGACATATTTTATTCTGAGTGTAATACATTCAAACACTTAAAACCCATATAAAGTGCTACGATTCAAAAACAACTACTACAGAAGTACAAAATGCTATTTTCCGCAACATGGCGACCGTTTGGGATATGCCAATTAATGGATGCTACTAATGCATTTTGTTGTTTTAAAATCAACACCCTCATTTTAATCAGTTTTTTGTCCTCAATATTTCTTAGATGAGTCGGATATGGCCGCACTAGTGTATTGCGCAATTCCAATGGCGGCCATTTTGTTTATGCAAATTAGTCATGCTCAAGTTGTCACCTTGAAAGTCTTGCATACACAATGATTATATTATACTAGGTAATAGTGTAATTGTAACTAAGTGTAAGATTCATCCATGTGATACCTTGACCAATAACTGTTTTAGTCAATTATGCTCAAAAATTACGAAATGGCGGCCATTTTGGATTTCTGCAATTAGGTTTAATTAAAAAATCAAAAATTCTGGTTTGAGTTCTGGTGGTTGTCCATTACCAACACCTCGTGTTAGCAATATTTTCACTAAAATAATTTTTTCTACATAGACAGGATATGGCCGCAACAATTATACGAAATTTCACAAAGAAGGCGGCATGTGTTTTATGCAAATTAGCATGCTTAGGTTGTCACCCTTCGAAAGTCTTGTATAAAGACATGTTTTTAGTTATTTAGTACAAGATGTAATTGTAAATTTGTAAAGTGTTTTTTTTAATATTTTTAAAAAAATCAATTATCTTCAAACTTTTTATGCTCAAAATTTATTAAAATGGCGGCCATTGTGAATTAATGCTAGTAAGGTTTTATTTCAAATGTATGAGTGAGTTCTGGTGGTTGTGCTTGTCAAAAACCTCATGTTAGCATTTAGTTCCACTAAAAGATTCCTTCTAAAACATATGGCCTAAACAGTTTAGGAGCAATTTCAATGGAGGCCATTTTGTTTATATAAGCCAATTGCAGGAAGAGCTTCAGCTACTCTATTTCTTTGGAATGTCATCATACAAAATTATTATAGATGTTGTTTCTGAATACGTTGATAGCACACTCGCTTGCCCCTCGGATGGTTAACCGACCAACCTATCTGGCCCAGAACTAACATTTGCCACTGCAATGAGACTTGCCAACAACGGTGAAAAAGCGTCCTTGTACACCTGAAGGATAGACGTGACACTAGCAAAACGCCATTGCATTAATATGAAATGCTCCTTTAAGCTTGCAAGAAGCTTGTGGGTGCAACTGCAGAGCCTTTGGAGTAAGTTGGAATACCATTGAGGGAATGCCGAAAAAGTCCAGCAACAAGAGTGTACAGTCACGCGCTAGTAAAACCGGTGGAGGAAGTGCATAAGTCAGGCTGTCACAGCTCACATTGCCAAGTACAACTATGTGATTGGCTGGGATCCGGGCCCAACTTCACAGGGACCAAGCAAGCAAGACGAGTGGATAAGAGCAATATGGATCAGGAAGAGGAAGAACCAATATCATGATCGCGACGAAGGCATACCTTCCTTCTCTAAGTCACGTGTACGACCAGCTGCTGCAGGAAGAACTTTGGCACTCTGAGGATGAGAAAAAATACGCATCCGCTGGAGTTAAGCGGCTGGATCGGCGTATTACTGAAGAAGTTCTTTCTCCGACGGAGACGAACGTCCAAAATGTGAGTAAATTCTTTCCTGGATTTGAAAAGCTATTGTCAAAATTATATTCTAAACCACTGTGAAAATGTAAGCAATTTCATTGGCTGAATGCCGCTGGGTTTCATACTTCCAATACTGCGTTTTGCTACGTTCGCGCGGACTAACCAAACCAGTTGCGTCTCGTTGCCGTCTTATCGGTGCGTTCAACGGGTGTTCGATTGTTGTCACTGGGTGGTGGCAGTCCTTTCTTGTTTTATTAAAAGGCTGTAAAACATCTCGAAATGAGTTAAGATGACCTTAATGATAAAAGCTTTTTCAGGAATGGAGAATAAGGTAATGATTTTGGGAACCGGTACTCTCTTTACTACGAATTTGAACCTCGGCGACACATTATTTTTTGCGTGGAATAACTAGGCCTCCGGCCTCGTTCTTCCACTTAAAATAATGGAACGCCTAATACACTACCAGTTATTTCAAGCTTTCACTACAGTAGTAAATTCGGATGTTTGATGGTAATTGGGTAAGAATCATACACGAGATATAATCGCCTCCATAATTGTATATATTTCAATTTATATGTTGTTAATCACCGCATTGCTCTGGTTCTTTTGGATTGTGACAATAATCCTAATACCCCAAGTGTTACATTTCAAACTATATGGTGAAATTATGTATTGCCTGGGAATGTATGGGGGAACTTACAATCATCAAAACGAGTTATCGCATCAATGGTATACATGTCAATTACAGGGGGATTGATTGATGAAATGATTGAATCTATTTGGTTTTAAAACAACATAACATAATGTACAAAAGTATGAGTAAAAACATAAAAAATTGCACATGTACATCGAATAAAAACAAATAGGAACATATTAATTTATTCTTACAATAAGTAAGTATAAATTACATATAAACTGATTAAAACCAGGATTACGGCAGTGAAAGCCAGATACAGGCTTTTCCAATGAGTCTTGAGAAAGCAGCAAATTGAAGCACAATGGCAAAAAACACACAAAAAAGAATTAAATGAATACAAACCAAATGAAGAAAAGGGTACATTGCATGAAAAGTTTTAAATTGGACCTCATTGGAAAAGCATTCTTATGCCACATTTGAAAACCCGAATTATTGCTAATATTTTGATGCTGAACAGGCAAAAAGTTCCACTCCCTTATTGCACTGAAATATAAAAAGCTGATTCAGCCAGACTTATTTTGGTACCAAACAATTTGTATAAACACTACCCATGTTTATAAATTACGGATTGTTTGATGGTAGTGTATAGATAATCCTATACAATGTAAAATGTTCATTTAAAACATCGTTTAATTGGCAGCTGGGACTTACATCAGTTAAAAACTATTTTACAGTGAGTTCAGTTCGAGTCCCGGCTGACAGTTAAAACGAACGATTCTTAAACAACCGTTTTTAACAGTGGTTACACGATATTCATAACAGTAGTAAAATTACGAAGGTAAATAATCTGCGATCATTATTTTAAATACTCTCGCTTTTAATGTCTGTGACGCCATGTTGGTGTAAGCTTTTAGTACAAGTTTTCTTTTTCTTACTCATCATCACATTTTAATCTTGCGATATCCCCGGATCCGCTGAAATTTATTTATTGATATAAATACATAGTGTATTAGCATTTTGTCATCTCCGAAGATAGCAATGTGTATTTTGTCATATGCTGTTAAATATTTGCATTCGCATAGTTAACAACCCATTTACCTGGCATGCCTTTTTTGTCAATAAGAATAAAGCAAAATGTAGTAAATTACGTAGTGTTTGATGGTTCAGGATGGGATTGTGTAAAACAATTCTATAGGACAAGATGTAATATAATCTTGTCTAACATTCACAATACATGTAAACTACGGACTTGTTTGAAAGCGCTTTATCTAGTAATCCTATAACACTTAAATGTTCATGAACCCTCGTCCAAACAATGGTTTTGTACTACGTTCACGACCGGGAGGGGGGTTACCACCCCCTGATTTTTCGTAAGTAAGAGACAAAAATCGTCTTGTTTGGTATCAGTGTGTAGTACATATGCTCTCTTCCAATCCAGTACAACATATCAAGTTTAACAATACGACGTCATAGTGAGGTCATCATTGGAGCGTATTTTCCGAAAATTTGTGAGCAAGCGCCCAAATCGAGGGTTTTCGACCGTTTTGAGCCATTCATTGCAAGCAAAATTTGTATTTACTTGGCAATGATGGTTCCCAAAGTAAGCATACACAGGTTATTACTCCCAATGAATATAAAAAAAAACACAAGTATTTGCTTACAGTAGCATCAAACTTACATAAAGTACAATATTTTTTTTAGAGCATCTTACACAGTAAAGTGAGTAAGGTGCAACCACCTCCGTACCTTCCGACTTTGACGGGACGCTAAAATGAACCGCAAAGGATACTTAAAATTACAATGAAAAGCCTTACAATCGTTATTCGTTTGCGTTTTGTGCGACATGAGGGTCATCCGTACTGGGGGTAACCCCCACCCTTGGTTGGACGAGGGTTAAAACTTTGTAATTTAGCAGTTGGGAATTCACCACATTAAACGAGTTCTCTTTTTCTCAGTTCACTTTTATGAGTCCCCGGCTGACAGTTGAACGTTTACGAACATTTCTATTTAATATTGTACTAATTATTAATCGACGTAATTGTTTTTATGGTATATTATGTAATAACCTTAAAGCGTCAATTACAAAATTTTAAATTACATTGACAAAATGTCAAAAATGACAACATTGATTAAGGGTTATTGGAATTTATGTTAGTATTGAATATTAAATGCGTCCGCAAGTTATATATTTAACGAAAAATAATCTTACGATTTAATTAGTTTTTTTTTATTAGTAAAATATCCTTTTTTTTATTCTATTCACTCCGTTGGTGCCCAGGGAGGGGTCGGATTCCTAGGGGCCCACCTTGATTACTGATGAATTTGGGCGATTAATTTTTTTTGTATCAGGAGAAGCATATTCATAACTAGTCAATAAACAAAAAGAACGCCTGCAAAATTCCTTTACCTAACCGAGAACTCCTCACCCCCCTGGGCCACTTAAGTGTCAAACACAATTTGAGTCCGGTTACTTTCATTTCGCATATACAAATCAGGTTAATAAGTGCTCCTAATTTCATCAGGAATAAATAGTTTTTGTATATTTCTTAATATATAGTTAATTTGGTCTAGTAGTCGCGTTTTAGTGTAATTGTTTATGCTTGTATATTACAGCATTGTATTTTTATAGTTTACATATTTTATTTATATACAAAATTACAAATACAAATATTTCAAATTAAATTTTGTAGTAAATTAAGATGGTTGATGTGGGATTGTGTAAATTAATCATATACGCAATATATCGCATCAATTGCATACATGTAGTAAATTAGTATTTGTTTTATGGTCTTGGTTAGAAATAATCCTAACGAGATATAATGCATAATAATTAATTGGTATACGTTTCCAAATTGTCACTGTAGTACAATTACGTATTGTTTCTTGTTCATCTCTTTTGTGTAATAAATCCTAATCGCATCAATTGTATCATTTAACCTATATGAAGTAAATTATGTAAGCTTTGATGGTATTGGGGAAATAAACATAACAAGATATAATCGCAACAATAATTGTAATGCATTTAAATTTTCATGTAGTAAAGTATCGTATTGTTCATCTTGTATTGTGTAAATAATCCTAATCGTTCAATTGTGTACATTTATACTATATGTAGTAAAATTATGTACTGTTTGATTGTATCTGAATCGCCTACATCAACTTCATGGTTTATGACATGTATATGAAATCACCAAATACAAATAAATTATAAAAAGAAATGTTTTTTATGGTATTTCTTTAATAATTTAGGCGTCAATCAATATACATTTTACACTAACATTATTAAAATACGTATTGTTCATCATTTAGACATGACGGCCATCTGTTTGGTGTAACCTTTTTATCCCTCTCTGTTTTTGTGTATTTTATTTCTATGGTAAAATAATCTCTAGCGTCCAATGCCCTACTTATCACTTGCGAGCCAATCGAAATTTCATATTATTGTGAAAATGTGCCAGTGCGCTTTAATTAGAAATTTGCAGTTTGGACGGGTATTTGCATAACAGAGACTTTGGTGTATTATAGAGTGACGATGTTGATCTGCAAAGAAGTTAAGCTTGATTTCCTCCACCAGGGCTTTTTAAATACTTTTGTTTTAAATATTCTCATCTTAACATTACAAAATTGACACATAAGGCAAAAATTTTGTAGGCCTACTAATTTATAAATAACCTATATATATTTTATATTATATTTACGTTTCATCTCGACCATCCACTCAACTTTCCGTCATTCTGTAATAAACCAAATTGAGCAGATTCGCGACGACGCACTTGGTTTGATGGAAACGTCGCTTGTTGTTTTCCATAAATGTGGATGCTTGATAACGCTTTCAGTATAGGCAAATTCAACATCCGTCACTATGTGCATGAACCAAAGTCGCCGATTTGCATATTATTGGTGGTACGATGATGATTAACTTTTTTATTTGTATTATCAATCCATTTATTGGGCAAATTTCATGAAATTAGCTAAAATAAATTTTTTCCAGTTTCAGAATTTTGGACGATTCGTAAATTGGGATTCCGTCCGTCCTTACGTTTTTTTAGAGCAGTCAAAAGTCAGTTTTAAAACCCTTAGGAATCTTCAGTAATCACACATATGTGATGTGATCTGGGAAAACGCCACATGGTCGCACCTGACAGTTTTGAAAAAATAAGAGAAAATAGCTTCAAATCTGTTATATTGTACTTATTTTTGTCAGATTTTTTTTGGTAATAAGCAACAAAAAAGACCTTTTTTGACGTGTGTAGCAAAGAAGAAAGAAGCAACTTATTTATTGGAAACGATAATATTTTAGAACTCTGCATTGATAGTTAAACTCAAAATATAAATTCCCCACCCATGTGGCGGGTTTTCCCCAGATCGCATCACATTTGCCTCAATAAAACAATGCAATGCTTTCTGACAACACACTAAACTCTCTATAATTGATTATACTTGTCTTATTTGGAATTGTAATGTTTTGTTCATTCTAGTATCTAGACAGGTTGGTTTGGGTAATTGCAGTTATCGATCCTGTAAGATTGACATTCAATATGGACGTCCATGTGGCTACTGGCAAAAAGGCCAAAATTTAGCAATCATTTAGTCTAAATACCTGGTCCATTTGGGAAGATTGATTACCTGACTACACAATGATGCTCTATGTTCTCTTACGGGCTTGTTTTGAGCCATACTTCTACAGAAAATACAAAATGTAACTCAATAGTTTAAACTTTTGAGCCCTCTATCCTAACGATATTTATTTTTTAGATCGGGTGCACAATAATTTAGTAGCCATTTTGAGGACCATCTTGGATGTCATCTGCACTCTTACAACCACAGCCCAGAGCCTTATTATTTAAACTATCTGATTGGGATTGTGATTGTACACAAATATCACAACTCAATGCTAATGTAAGTCATAAAATCTACCACTTCATATTGTAAATGCCATCTGAACACTGTATTATTAGTATTAAGGTGGGCTATAAGAGGTCATATTTGGGTGCATAGTGTTTCAGATCACTTCAACACAGGCTTGATTGGATTACTTTAATGATGCTTACATCCCATTTTCGAAGAAAGAAAATGTATAAAAAAAGCTTACAGTGGCAAATCCTGCTGGTGCCCCGACTAAAAAAAAAGTTGCCACCAAATTGTGGTCAATAATCATTTTTTGACAAAATTGATAAGGTTTCGTTCAATCACTATTTTTGTGGCATCCCCATGTTTTGCGCCAAGCGAATCACTGTATGCACCTTGCAAATCTCATCCACAATTTTGTTTTCTTGATATTGCAGTTTTAGCTGCACAGCGAGGGTGCTTTCCTACAATATACACTTCATAGCAAAACTTTAAATTTTAACAGGGGGCCATCATCAGAATTTGTTGATTCAATCTTTTCTGAAATACTTTCCATTTTCCGTCATTATAATTATGATGAAAACACTCACACTGGAATATAGAGAGTCACAAACGTTCTTATGTGTGGGTTTAAATGGAGGGCATTTTATGACCTTAAAATAATAGTTTTTCAACACAAAATCCCATGTGCGTCACATTTTCAACAAGTGTTCTAATAAAAGTTATTCAACTTTTTAATTTTTAAATCATAATTTTCAAAAGAATGCGCATTTTATGGGAAAGCGCCCACAGAGCTCAATTTTAAGCAAAGTATGCTTTCAATAAAAAACGTCTATGTGCTATGGAAGTGATACATGATTTTTAACTAAGGCCCCAAACATGTTATTGTCACCAAAATTAACCAAATTGAACGGAAAAAAAATATTGATTTTAATGGTAAAAAATAAAATTTTGATAATTTGACCCTTGGTGCAAAACACCATTGCCGGGCAGATCCAATAATTACGCATCTTGGAGTGATTTTTTTTTTTTTAAATTGGGTTATTTTTTGTTGTAAGCATTTTAAGAACAATGGTTGTTCGTATGGCAGCCATTATATTAGAATCTTTAAACCTGCACTCTAATTTTGTGAGTGTATAATCTTTAAACTTTTAAAACTGTTGTTGCTATAAAATAGCCTCCCTTCTAAACAGCAGTTTAAAAGCTGAAAACTGACATAGTTTAAATGATTAAACAATATTTGTTAAAACGTTTGAACTATAAAATTCACTGCTTTAAACTGTAACAAGTTTTAAACCTTAAATAAAGCATGGTTGTAAAAGCTTATACTGAAGCATTGTTTTAATAACACAGGCATACAATGTACTTAAACCGCATAGTTTAACAATTTTAAAAACACGGTTTTAGTGATCCCCTAGTGAAAGCAGAAATCAGGGGACAGACCATGAACACAATTTTTGCTGTTTCTGAATCTTTTATTTTATTTATTAATAAAAACCTGTCACTACCAAATAATACAATGGCGGTAAAAAGCGTGTGCCACACACAGAAAGAATGTGTCATTTAAAATAAAATTAAAATATGCAATTTTGTGGCAAAATGTATGTTTTATTGAGACCGAACTTTTCCCCGTTGCATAATACAGTAACAGCTATAAAAACTGGATTTTATCAGGATAAAATCCTGTTGGAAAAACCTAATTTAAGTGCCACAATAATACAGACATCCATGCATGTTTCAAAAGGAACGTAAAATGTGATATCCAGGATTCCCCAGCCGAAAAAAGTGAAATCCAAGATGGCCGCCTAATATTTTGGTTTGGTATTATTAATTGTTCATGTTTTTTTAAATTACAAAAAAATCAATTTTTTGAAGGTTGTTGCTGTTTTGATAATTGCTGGTTAATTGAAATGGGCACTTTTTAGTTCAAAATTGGACCTGAGGGCACTTTTTTAACACCACTTGTTAAAGAAGCTATTTTTATCAGTGTCATTACAAAGATAACCCAGAAATTTTTAAGATTTTATAATTTGCCGTAGCACTAATGGGAAATATGGGAGCATCCACATCAGTGTTTCACATGAGTGGCTGTGGCAAAGATTTAATGATAGAATGTTCATACATGGCCCTAATGTAACGGCCGCGTGATTGGTCGAGAGGGGTCATGTGCTATGATTAAACAAATTTTTAATCATGGCCTGGGGGGGGGGGGGGCTGCGTGACTCATTATGGATAGACTTAGTCACATGACACCAAACACGTGACATTTACAGTACGAATTTTTGGCACTGGGAATTCGCGAACGCCTAACCTAATTTAATGTATGTTTGGGTGTCAGTTCCTCCTGAAGTTTAAGTCTCGTTTATAAATATATTGACCCGAATCCGTGGTTCATAACCTGTCATACTTTACTTCAGAGGTTATTACTATTAAAGAAATGTCACCTGCTTTCCCGTATTGACATAAATTGAAATAGACAAAAGAGTTTGCCTGCTATGAGTTAACTCGTGGGAGGCCCCTCGCTGGTCTGCGTGGGCTCCCGCTAGCTGAGTAAACGGCAGCGTCACTGAAACAGGACCGGTCACTGAAAACAGAAGGGGATAACTGATGAGAGGTGACTCACACATTGGGCTACACCAGCACCGCCGCAACCACACCAGGCCTATGATACCACAATTTGGCATATTGGGCGCATGTTCTAGCTAGACTCCGCTATAGTATATATGGTTCATGTTTGGCTATTGTGTATTGCCTGCCAAGGACGACTTGATTGGTACTTCTTGAAAAACTGTTTTAAAACCTTATGAAGTACCTCCTGAGAATTTCTTTCTGACTAAATCACAGATGACAATTATAGTGGGGACTGTAGTGAACAGATCATATGTCCGTGTGCAAATCCGGCTAAAATTGTGAATTTTGGTACAACAATTACTTTATAACATGATAATCAAAAAATTGATGGAATCACTTGCCACACCCGTTTCATGTGGCCCCAGCTTTGAATTTCAAGTGTTACACAGGGGTAAAATTTTTAAAATGTTCCGATTGTGTTGGAAAAGCACACCTGATGTCTTCTTGTTTACAAGGATTCCAAAAAGGTTATATTTATACTACCTGGCTTATAGTTAGGAATATGGGGTAAAACTGTAAAAAATGGTAAAAAAAGTAAATTTTTGTTTGTACAGGGGTCAAAAATTAAAAGTTTTAAAATGTGGTTCAAATTGTTGGTTTAGCTCCAGAGCATGAAATATAGATAGTTTTGACCATCTAGTGTGCTGGTTATTAACCAAAATGGCATATAAAGTCAACAGCTATTGGCATCTATTGGATTCTATTGACCCGTAACCTATTTTGTTTGGATAACGTGAAAACTAAGCAAACAGATAAGACAAACTTTCCTATTTCAATCCTTTAAGCTAGGAAACAATTTTACACGACTTATTAACTGAATCAAAGCAAGTTTAACTTTTGACCCGATGTAACACCCAAAATTGACTTTTTCAACCATTTTACAGTTTTTTACCCATAACTCCGGAACTATAAGCCATATATAGTTTAAACAATCCTTTTTGGGAATCCTTGTGACCAGACAAACATTATGGTCTGCTTTTTAACACATTCAGAACGTTTAAATTTTTTGACCCCTGTATACCTTTAATCCAAGCTGGCGCCATTAAGGGCTTGGCACGTGCTTTCCATCAATTTTATGGATTATCAATGCCTAAAGTCTTGTGTTGCAAAAATTCACAATTTTAATCCGGAAGCGCACACTCTTACACTACAGTCCCCTGCTATTACACATATTTTTTGTTTTGTCAAAAACACAAACATCCTATTGATTCGTGTACAAAACTTTAAGCCCATGTAGCCCCCCCCCCCCTTAATTTTTTTAATTTTTTTAATTTTTTTATTATTATTATTTATTTTGACAAGTGGCCCTTTTAAGACTAGGAACAAGAAATTGATTGACATAAGGGGCAATCAAATACCCTATTTATGCATATTGCTGTAATAACTAATATACACGGAGGCACTCCATCTTGGAGGTGCATGTAGGGGCCGTTGAGAATCCCCATTTTCAGCACTGCTGTCACCCAAAAAATATCACTTAAAGACCCCTATTTGGGGGGGGGGGATTTTGCACATTTTCAACGCAAGACCCCTATATTTGGTAAATGTTTGCAAACTTTTCTATAAAGACCACATTTTTTTGCAAAATTACTGTAAATTTGTTACCCGAAAAAAACCCTATTTTGAGAGCATTTTGGCTGTTCTCTCCACCCAAATACCCCCTATTTGTTCGAGTCCCTCTGTCACCGAATGCCCCTGGGGGGTTTGGAAGCGCCAGCCTTACAATCCGCTATCTATTTCATATGTGACCCCCTCCCCACAGGCCCCGGGTATACGTACGTCCGGTAATTATTCGCTGTAATGGTTTGTGGTCATTGCTTTACTACCTTACAAGCGATAAAAATTCAACAAAATACACTCATGTTTCAACGGGATACAGTCGAGCATAACCCACATATTGCCCGCACAACACGCTTCAGACCTATCCCATAAATCAAAGATTTAATCTTTGATAATATTCACTAACGGTTCACATGGGGGGCCGAAACCCAATGGGACTTACGCTAAACTGACGTAATGACCCAATAAGGAACCGGAAGGAGCCCCTTCCGACAGCTGTGTTAAACCCGTCCCATATCCGCTGAGTCTAGCTACGGCCGCCCATCAGGGCCGGGAAATTCCCCAGCGTAAATGCCGCAACCTAGAAGCGGAAGAGGGGAATCACCAGCCAGAAGCAGATATTTTGTAGGTTTCACACCAGTAAATACAAGTCCTATTATTTTTCCTCTACAAATAGGGGCGGATGTGAAAACGGCATTTTCCTCATTGGACATCTAACTCTTGAGGCTAACATTCTGCTGAAGATCATCATGTATCTACTTGATCAATCAATAAAATTAGGGTACTTATCCCCAAATTTTTCGTGCTACTGACCGTGAAAGACTACATGCAGACAGGTCAGAACACTTTTTCAGTCGGTGTTCCTGTAATATCAAAAAAAAGTTCAATGTCCCCATTTTTTATCTTCCTAAGCTTATACATGATTTTGCGACCGCACCAGATCTCGCCATTTCTCTCATTTTTAGTGGGTGGGGGTTTAAAAAAGGGGGTACGCTTAGCGAGGTCCTCATAAAACACCATCCATTTTGCAGTGGGGCTGGACTTATCTATTTTTCCATGTTATTTACTGGTGTGAAATCAGTACCCCAGGCATAGGTGGCTAACAGATCTACCAAAACCTACTTGAAAGATGAAGTTAGAAAGGTGTTACAAACTTAAAGGTGATGCTCATTGCTCGGACGGCATATATTTAAGCTATATCCCAATTGGAAAGCTTATTTTACTTGTAACTGTTTTTTTATATGTATGCTCCTCACGATTTGGTTCCAAGAGCAAAAATGAAAAGCTCTTTCAAGCAACACCACTTCAGCGAAAGTCATATTAATTGAACTTGGGCGCTGTGAGGTGGTTGACGTCCACCGATTGTGCAATTGTCGATGTAAGTAACAAAATCCCATTCACTTGTATCGCTCGCTTCTGCCTCTCTCTCTCAAAATTTGCTCAACTAAATCAGAATTATGAACAATCCAGATACAGATAACTATCTGTTGAAGTATCTGGTAGATTTGATGGCTCTAACCCACTCATCACCAGAGCAGGCGGTTCAGTCGGCATTTGATACATATGAATTCCTTGCTTCACAGTATTGCTGCAATTTATTATGGTAAACAATTGGCGCTCAGTTAAAGTATTACCGACATTTATCGCTCGATTATCCAAGACTTTACGGAAACCCAATAAAGCCAACAGTGATTAATTAAAAAAAGGTTCAATAACCATACTTGAGACACTGTTTCCCGGTCTGAGAAAGTAGATTAAGATATCCCCCGTTACTCCCCCTGATATCGCCTATCCCTCATGCATTCCATCGGTGAGCATAAGAGGGTGTAACATAAGTCAATGAAGAGCCGTGGTCCTTTACGCACGCGGTAGTTTTTTTTGAGACCACCACCCTGCTCTAGGGGCAGGTCTCCCTCACGAACCTCAAAGGGCAGCTATTTATTTTTCATGCTCCAGGACAGTGAAGTGGTGGTCAAAATCTCACACTTTTCGTGGAAACCAGCTGGCCTTTGAGCTCTGCTCGCTACTCACGATTCATCGTAAGCGTTGAGAATTCAAGCGATTTTTTCACATTTCTTGCAGACTTATGAAGCCGGGAATTATAATTACCATTCCACAGAGATGCAAGGAACAGTCACCAACATTTATCGCTATATTGGGGGAATTCCAATACAGGAGGAGGAGGCGATTTTTGGTTCCTTTACATTGGAAGATGGCCATTGCTCAACAAGACTTGTACATCGCCTCCGTACACGAATTTGCGAGGAATGGCAGCGAGGTGTGGTAGGGAAAGGTGGAGGGTGATTGGGGTAGGGAAAGGATTCCGGCATATAAGGGCTTAGCTATTTTTTGGGCGTAAATCGCAACGAATATAGGGTTAGTTTTGGTTTAACGCGGCTATATTACACGATTATTTTTTTTGAAAAGATATTTTTTGGTATCTCAAGTCATAAGCTTTCTATTGGTATAGCTTAATATATGCCGTCCGAGCAATGAGGATCACCTTTAAAGGACTGGACAAGGTAGCGATATTCACTCATCCTTTGCGCAGGATGTATCCAAGGAGGCTAGGGTACGTTTCTTATCTTCTGATGAAAATAGGACAGCAAAAGCAAGAGTGGGGCACCATCGATGGACCCAGCGATAGTCAACAGAGAGAACTAATGGGTGAGACCTTGGCTGCAAGCAAGATGCCGGTACGAAAAGAAAGCGCTAGACATGGATATTGACAAATGCTGCTTATGGACAGGTAGCCAAACCGTATTAAAAACCTACGCAATGAGGGAGGCTAGATATCGTTTTTTATAGCAAATACAAAGCAATTATCACTACCAGTGGAAAATGTTCCAACATAAAGATGCACCCCACCGATCCCGCTCACGCGGATTGCGTGCAGAAGCAGCTAACCACTAAGTCAGTTGGTTAATGGACCCGTGTTGTTTCTCAGTCAGCCAGAAGAAGAGTGGCCTCGCACAAAGGAAAACTTCACATTCATAGCAAACATACACAAAACACTAAACTAAGCAACGAGTGCAAGAAGGTTTTGGTGAAAAAGTCAAAGAAGGCGGAACAAGAAGAGATTGTGAAAGAAAGGGGTCAATTACCACAGAAGAACTAGATTATGCAGATAAGCAGTAATGATAATTGTACAACGACAAGTATTTCCACAAGAGTACCAAATGTCTTAAAAAAGCAATAGCAAACAAGTCTAAAAATCTGGAAAATCTGGACACAAAATGACTGACGGGCTGCTGCGAGTAGGTGGAAGACTCCGCATCAGTAATCCCCTGAACAAGCCAACATTCAGATATATACTCTAAAATACAATTTCTTAATCGATATTAGGACCCACACGCAAAAAATGCAAGGCATCAAGAAGAGAAATTGAGCTTCAGCAGAAGTACGGTTAGCAGAGCAGAGGGTGCCCATAAAGAGCTGGTTGGTTTACATGTGTAATATGCGGACCTTCTGATTAACGAACCCTTTTTGCGAAGGACACCCTCTACCCAGAAAACCGGACTCAGAAGACCAACTAATCAGAAAACCCACCAATCAGAAGGGCCGTTATTCAGAATTTCTGGAATAGCGGGCTTCTGAGTAACGGGTTTCTGAGTAGCGGGTCCTTTTGCCATTTTATTTTTAAAAGTCAAGTCCGATGGTCTGGGTAGGCCTAACAGACTTTAATAAAGCAGCCTGCTTATAAATAACACCAGCGCTTCTTAGTTTTGTTTTCTTTTTTAGGTTTCCGTTTGTTTTGGATCGTTTTTATTGCGATTTTAAAAAAGGTCCCATAATTAAAATTTATTTTGCGAGTTAGTTTCGTCCTTCTCGAATATCCCTCCGCTTTCCACCTTCCTCTTTACAATGTTTCTCTTATTTTCAATGCGATATAAAAAAAATGATTCCCCTTGTCTTAGCACGGCCCGTGGGCTGCGCCCATGCAACCCCCCCCCCCCCCACCACCAACCACCCACCACCCACCCACCCACTCCAGGCCTTAGGCCGGCGGCTATGGCAAGGCAATATAGGCCAAACGTATTGACACAACGCGTTGCGAGAAAGTAGCAACGATTTGCCACAATTCAAAATGCGTTGCGGTGTTGGCCAATTAAAACGATCAATTCGGTGACGATTCAAAAACAGGACCCACAAACGCGTTGCAAAGTGTCTAGCAACGCGATGTGGAAACTCAAACGCGTGTTGCAACCTCACACCGCGGTGCGGCTTTACAACGCGTTGCGAAGAGGTCCAAGCCATTACGGGTCATACGTAATAAATAATAATAATAGACAACATGCTTGATAAAGCGCATTCACACCAATTAAGTATGTCAATGCGCTGCAGAAACACACTGTCGTGTAAAAGGAATGAATAAAAACATGTTAACTACAAACACAAAATAAAGTACCACATGTGAGATGAAATAACTTAGGTGAGGTTAAACAAGTAAGTTTGAGAGAGCATTTGAATTGGTCAACAGTTTGTGAAATTTTTATTCCCTAAGGGAAAGATTGTGCCATAGTTCAGCTGCAGCAGAAGAAAATGGACGACGACATAAGATTTAGTTGAGGTTGATGGGGGTATGAGACCGGACACTTGCGACATAGAGCGGAGAGAGCGTGTAGGCTTGTATTCATGAATGCGTTTTTGAAGATATATCGGTGCAAGTCCATGTAAATCTTGTAGTAATGAGAAGGAACTTGTACATGAGGCGAGATTTGATGGGTAGCCAGGGTAGATCGCGGAGAATTGAAGAGATCTGATCCCGAGATTTTGTGAGGTAACAAGTCTGCGGCAGGTTCTGTATGCGTTGAGCTTAGCGATTTGGACATCGGAAGACCATAAAGCAGTGTACGAGACTTATCAAGGTCAGGAAAAAGTAACCTACCCGTGGTCATTATAAACAAAATTCACAGAATTTGGAAGAAGATTGCCTTGACCAAGATGTGGGATAATTGACAATAGTAATGATTTTTAATACATAAATTTAAATCACGCAATATACAACAATCAACCAACAAAACATTATGACTATACTTCTTACCTAGTTAAAAAATCAAATAAACACACAACCTCATAAATCATACAACAGTTCTCTTGTAGAATCAGGTCCACATAAATCTTGGCGACAAATTCTGCTGATGGTCCAGTTCAACTAGTTTCGCGAAATCGCAAAATTCCTTTTGCGTCTAGACCGGGCGATTAATTTATAAACTCGTTTAGACTGGAGAAACACTGGAAGTATAACTGCAGCTTGATGGTTATAACATATGTCCATACAGGTACTCGTGCAAGTTAAAGGGGAATGTCACTGGTACAGAAGCCATGTCCTGCTGGGATTTCATGTTACCTTGTTTTTCCAAAGGCACCAAATTGCTGACGTTCTGGACAACTTTTCAGAATTATAAACATTGATTTTATAAATCAAATGATATGAAAGTTCTCCACCTTCTGTTGAGAGGTCTACACTCGATGAATCTCTGACAAACTGGCAAAGAAGAATAACTTGCAACACAATTTGTCCTTAGCAAAATTTCCCATGATTGCAACATCTTTTCTTGTTCCTCGATAAACTTGTTTGTGTGTCGGGTCAGAATTGCATCGATAACTTCACCTAATACTGACTGTCATCAAGACTGAGAAAAATGTATCATCCAAACTAGAAGATTTCAGTCTTTCCTTGGTTTCTTGTGGTGGTTTGTTTTGTCGTGGTTTCAACCACATCGGTTATCTCTCTTGTGAGATTTTGTTAATCATAAGCCCTGGTAAAGCACAGCGCAGGGAAAGATTATTTTCCTCTCACAGTCATCTTTGACACAAGGCTTTGTGGACACAATTGGATCCTGGTATTACTTTTAACGCCAGCTAAATCATTTCCCCAGTACATGGACCCACCAGCGTTGGCAATTTTAGGCCAACCCCACAGTGACTGTTCCAGATACTAGGTCTGATTTCAATTTCAAGTTAATTTGGTGGAGTGGCACTTTGAAAACTCATCCCAACCCGCTTTAATCGTAATCAGTCTGTGTTGATGATTTTTCTGAAAAGGGTAGTGTCAATCTTCCCAGAATTAAAAGTTTGAGCACAACCTGTGTCACGCATGATAGTAATTGGTTGTGGGTTAGTTTCATCATCGGTGAGTGAGACATGTCTGGATGGACAGAAGGTTTTGAATTCTCACTCACTTCTCCCACTTGTTTTGACATGTTTGTTTGGCCTTTATTCGGTGGTATGCCTTTCTGGTTACTATGCATGCAGTAGAGTTTCACATGTAATTTCAACAACTGTGAAAACAGGTGCCTTTCTTTTTGCAATAAGTACAGTTGGCAACGATATGGTCAGACTGAGGCCCTCCCTGACTGATTTCAGATTTTTCACTCGTTTTTGAGTACTAGTATCTGAATTTTGGTTTTTCCACACTTACGTAGGTGGAGGGATGCTTATCTGCCACGGTTGTCGGTTGGAAATTTGACTTGCTGATGTATAGATTAATTTATGCTGAGTGCAGAGTCATCTGCGATTGTTGCTGCTTCTCTATTGTTTAAATTTTACTACTCTCATCAAGGTGAGTCGTGATATCAGCATGTACAATTGTTTAAATTCCTCTATTTCAGTATCAATGTCCAAACTCTTAACATCTCTTTCACCTCCGTAGCAGTTAACCCAAACGACGAGGCAACTGTTTCTTTAGTGCGTCCCTTTTTCCAAAATTCTACAGGTGTCTGGTTTGGGTCTTTTGGTACCCCTAAACTTCTGTATGAGCCTCAGGTACTAGCTCTCGGCTTTCAGTATGGCTGTTTAACTTGATAATTAATCAGCACTGGCCTCAATAGCCATGGCAGAGTATGCCTCCACTGCTTTGCCTACGGAACACCCTGTAGTAACAACAGTCCAATTGGCTTTGGCATTTAATTTGTGGCGATTTTCTCGAAGTGCATGAAATATTTATCAACTTCACTTTCCTGAAATTTGGGTACAAGCCTAATGGGACGGAGTTACATCAAAACTAGACACAGATGGGAAGATTCACTCTTTTCTTGTGTTGAACTCTAATTTCTTAGTTTCAATTCTTTCTGCATTTTCTAGTTTTTCGGTATTCTAACCTTCAGGCTGTATTCTTTGAGTTTCTATTTCTATTTGTACCTTGGCTCTTTCGTGAGATTGAATCTTTTCCTTTTCTATTGCTATTTTTCCTTTCTTGTGATTCTATTTCATTTTCTCTAAATCTAATCTCTCTCTTCTTTCTCTGCCTGAATTTTCATTGTTCTACTTTAAACGTAAATTTTCATTCTCTACTGGATTACCTTTTTCAGAAATGGATTGATCCCAAACTTCATAGTCTACCCATGTTTGGATGATCAAGTTCTTGATAATTTGTTTACTATGTATTGATTTGCATGCCTCAATTATATTTGAAATTGCCAAAGATTCTACCTTCTCCAATGGTCAAACACATTCCCAGTCAGGCTTTCTCAACAAAACTCTTGAGCATAATGCCATTGGTGATTTCAAATTTACTTCTGTAGTATGCAATTTGCAAAGAATTTAAACACAACCAAAAATTTGGACAAGAAACAGAACAGAATTTTCCCAAACAATTTGTGCTACAAAAATGTTCTACGAATTTTGTTTCCCGGACACGAGCCCCCAATTTCGTTACGAGGACCCGTCCACTCAAGTCAGAAAAGTACCTGCCCGTGGTTAATAAAACAAAATTCCACAATGAATATTTGGAAGCAGATTGATCTGGACCCAAGACAAATTCAAAAAATAATGATTTTACTATATTACATAAAGAATTCTGATCAATCATACAATTAACAATGCACCAAAATTATCTTATATTCTTACCCTATTTAAAAATCAAATTAAACCACACAACCTCTATCAATCAACAACAGTTCTTGTTGGGTGCGCACCAGTCTTCTTTGTAGAATCAGGTCAACATAAATCTTGGCGACACAATTCTTGCTGGTACAGTTACAACTAGTTACGCGAAATCACAAAAGTCCTTTTTGGTCTAGACCGGCCGATTAATTTTTAAACTGTGACTTGGAGAAACACTGGGTGGAAGTATAACGCAGCTTGATGGTATAATATGCCATAAGGTACTCAGTGCATTAAAGTGAAATGTCACTGGGACAGAAGCAAGTCCTGCTGGAATTTTAATGTTAAACCTTTGTTTTTCCAAGGACACCCAAATTTGAGAGTTTTGAGCATTCTAGCACACTTTCGAATTGATTAAAGAACATTTGATTTTTATGAAACAAATGTTATGAAAAGTTCTCCACCTCGTTTGAGAGGTAACACTCAATGATAGTCTCCCTTGTAAACTGGCAAAGAAGAATAAAATTGCAACACAATTGGGTCATTAGCAAAATTCCCATGATGCACAAACAAACACGCGGAGACAAAACCGAAAACATGTAGTCATCTTTCCAGGTTGCTGAAACAGTGTTTAAAGGAAGGTCCCACAATCTTCACATCCTACAGCTCGAGTGTTGGTTGACCCCCCATTTTTTAGCAAATTACACAAAGTCTATTGTTCCTCTACCCCCCCCCCACCCCCCCCCCCCCTTCTACACCTTTTTCCCCCTCCCCCTCCCCCCAAACTCCATCAACTGGTGTGCAATCTTGCTTTCTATAGGTAAACAGAACTCTGTCCACTTCTTAGAATGACGATGATAAGATCACTGTGGAGCATATTGTCCCCTTCTATAACTGCGGAGTTTCTGACATGTTCTTTTTTTTTCAGATGTTTACAACACACTAGTCCATTTAGAAATAGTGTCAATCAGATAGAAGTCATGCTATGACAAAAGTTTGAAATTCTTCACTCACTTCTCCCACTAGTTTTGACAGTTTGTTTTAGCCTTACTTTTGTATGCCTTTCTGGTACTAGGCATGCATTAGGTTTCCATGAAGTTCAACCACTGTGAAACAAGTGCCTTCTTTTGCAATAAGTGCAAAGTTGGTAGGACATGGTCAGACTTAGAGGCCCTTCCTGAACTTGATTCAGATTTTTTCACTAGTTTTGGTACTAGTATTGATTTTTGTTTTACACACTGTACGTAGGTGGAGGGGATGGCTTATTCTGCCACGGGTTTCTGTGAAAATTTGACTTTGCCGAGGAATAGATCAATTTATATGTGATTGCATAAGCATGCGATTGTTGCTGCCTTATCTATCGTTTCAATTGTCTAGTATCATCAAGGTGGTTCTGATATCAGCATGTACACATTGTTTAAATTCATCTATAAATCAATTGTCTCAAATTCTTAAAATCGTCTTTGACCTCCTTGCAGTCAACCAACGATCGAGCAACTGTTCTTTAGTTGGTGCAAATTCTACAGTGTCTGGTTGGGTTTTGTCTTTTTGGTCCCCCTGAATTTCTGTCTATAAGCCTCCAGGTACTAGCTCATAGGCTGTTCAGTATGGCCTGTTTAACTGGGATATTAATCAGCACTCGCCTCAATAGCCATGGCAGAGTATGCCTCAATGGCCTTGCCTACGAGAAACACTCGGAAGAGCTAAACAAAGTCCCAAACTTGGTTTTGGCCATTTTAATTTTGTGGCAATTTTCTCGAAGTGCATGAACTATTTATCAATTCACTTCCTGAAATTGGGGTACAAAGCCTAATGTGCACGGGGACATCAAAACAAGACCAGTAGAAGATTCCTCTTTCTTGTGTTGCAACTCTAATTCTTTGTTTCAATTTGCATTTCTAGTTCTTTTTTGTCTACTCTGCCTGAATCGTTGAGTTTCATTTTCTTAGCTTTCGTGAGATTGAACTTTTCTTTTCTATTTCTCCCGTTCCGTTATTGTGATTGGATTTCTCTATTTCTAATCTACTTCTTTCTCTGCCTGAAATTTTATTGTTTTACTTTCAATGCTAAATTTCATCTTCTACTGGGATTACCTTTCCCAGAAATGAGTGATCCCAAACGTAATGTCTAACCCATGTTTGGATGATCAATGTTCTTGATAATTTGGTACTAGGTTATTTGATTTGCCACATGCCTCAAGTATATTTGAAATTGCCAACAGATCTACTTTCTTAATTGATCAAACACATCCCAGTCAGGCTTCTTCCACAAACTCTTGAGAATAAATGCCAGTGATTCAAATACCGTAGTATGCAATTGCAAAGAATGTAAACAACAAATTTGGACACAAGAACAGAATTTTTCAAAACAATTTGTGCTACAAAAAATTTTCTACGTAATTTTGTTTCCCGGATGAGCCCCAATTTCTGTTACGAGCGTACTCAAGGTCAAAAAAATGTAACATTCCCGGGTTCATTAAAACAAAATTCACCATGACTATGTCCGAAGAGTGACTTGACCAAGATGTAAATTCAAAGTAATGATTTTAATACATAAATTAAATCACACAATATACACAATAACACAATGCACAAATTTCTTGCCTTTTAAAAATCAAATTAAACCACACCACATTCGCAGGTTAAACTAAGTTCAAAAGTTCACTGTTGGGTGCGCACCGTCTCTTGTAGAATCAGATCCACCTAAATCTTGGCGACAATTCTTGCTTTACAGTTCCAACTAGTTTCGCGAAATCGCAAAAGTCTTTTGGTCTAGACGGCCGCATTATTTATAAACTCGTAGACTTGAAGAACTACTGGAAGTATAACTGCAGCTTGGCGTACACAGTTCCACAGGGTACTCAGTGCATTAAAGGTTGAAGTCACTTGTAAAAGACACAATCCTGACATGATATTTTACTGTATACCCTTTGTTTTCTCCAAAGGTACCCAAATTTTGCGCAGCTTTGATAATTTCTCGCAACTTGCTGGAATTATAATAAAAACGTGATTTTATAAATCAAATGTTATGAAAGGCTCCACCTTCTGTTTGTTGAGAGGTTCACACTCGATGAAATCCGTGACAAATGGCAAAGAGAAATGATTTGCAACAGAATTTGCCCACAGCAAATTTCCCATGATTGGCAACCAAACAGCGAAGAAAAGGTCGAAAATTCACAATCTTCTCAGTTCGCTTGACACATGTTTAACGGAAGTCCACAATCTTCCACATCTGCGCCTGGGGGAAATATGTTTTGACATTAGCAATTACACAACAAGTCTATTGTTCCTTCATACCAGGTGTTCAATCTTGCTTCCTATAGGTACACAAAGAGGGCCTCTATACAATTCCTCTAATGAAGATGATGAGCTTGACACGGATCGCTAGTATTGTCCCTATATAATGCGGACCGTCTTCTGACAGTTCTTCAGGAAGCATTCATCACACTGTCAATTTAGAACAAGGTCAATTCCGATAAGTCGCTTAGGCACAATCCATTTGGCAAGTTTCATATTTTCCAGTTCTCCTCAGCTCATATTATATGAATGTAAATTTAACATGATTTATTAAAAAAAGAAAAAACCTAAAAAATTAAAAATATTATAACATTTAGGAGTCTGTCACAATAGTAAAAAAGTGGTGTATAAACTTACAGGTTCACACACCACATACAGGATGCAGTAGGATCAAACAATCTTAGGTGGGACTACTTTCCTGCACCGGGTACTGAAAAAATGTGTAAAAACACATTAAATGTATTTTATATAAGAAAGTGGACCGAATAGTCCGGGACTGACCCCTGCATATTTGAGGTCGAGCTTGCACTCTACCTACTAGATGACACACTGTAAAAATGATCGTAAGAAAGGTCGTTTTAGAACTGGCAGCTGAGACTCGAAACGTGCAAATATTGTAAAAACGTCGTTTCAACTGTTGTGAGTCCCAGCTGCCAGTTAAAACCACGTTTTTATGATAATTTTTAACAGTGCACAGTAGACTGGTATATTTTCTCAAGTAAATTCATAATCGTAGAAGGTTCAAATTTTCCTCATTAACCCTGTGAAATTCAAGGCAGAAACGTCTCAAAATGTGGTCAAACACATTAATTAACACGCACACTGTCCTATGGTCCAATTAAGTGCACATTTTTGCTTCTACTATCCAAACGGTTGAATCGACTTAACTCAAAATTTGTAATTAGACATTTTTTTATGATTATGCTTCCGTATGAGGAAGAAAGCGTAAAAATCGGACCATGATCGGTTCACCTACCGTTACCAAATCTGTAATAAATTGAGACTGTCACTTGAAATATACATCAAATTATTCATATTGACCTATTTTCTTCTTCAAAATTCATAAAAAAACTCAATTTAGGCAAAAATGTTGGTTACGACTTTATTCCACTGCGCGACGATTTAAACAAAAGTCTCTTGAACTTTATAAATAATAATTTTTATAAACAGTACGTACGCTGACAAGATGATCAAAAAGATAGAAATTCAAAACGTAGGCTATAGTTATATTTCTTAATATGCAAAAACGTGAAATCCTTTACACATAAAAAAAATCAAGCTATTTGTAGTAACACCCAACAAACCTGGAAATCAATAGTAGGCCTACTATTCGGCCAGGTGAACGAACATGCCAAACTATCGAACAGAAACCTATAGTACGGTTACAATCGAGAACCCTATTTCAGGAGTTTGTGGAAGAAGTTTTGAAGATGTTTTTCTATAGTTTGAAGGTGCTAAATCAGAATTGTTGGTTCCAACCTCTGGAAAATGTGGGGAACTTTGTAAAAATAAGGGGGTAAAATTAGCACGGGGATATAGTTGCAATCAAGTCAAATTATGTTTAAATGTACACCAAATGACCTTACACCTTAATAGGGTTGTATCTGTTTAACTAAAGGTCAGAACCTAGAACTATACTTTTTTTAATCCTTATAATGAGACAACTACATTGGTGTAATCCAATTTATACCAAAACTAGCATCCGATCTTAAATATTCAGGGTTAATATAATTATTATCTCAAGCATCCATTTCAAACTTATGCTTATTTCGTACCTACTAATGCGGAATAAATTATGAAAAATTGTCAATAATTTGACATTGGGATTTTGGAGGACAAATCTCTGATAACAAGGAGAGTTCTTTGTCATGAAATTTCATTATTAAACATTTAATAGCAAAGCCTTTCTTTATGATTTTTAATTATTTCTTTACGTACTGGTACTGTTCCATAAAATCTTAAATTAGGACACAATTATATCAGTATATATTTTTTTTAGAAATACCCATTTCTTATTATCGCCCGGTTTAATACCATACTTTAGTAATAAAACGTCAATAATTTGACAATGGGTTCTTAGACGACAAAAATAGCAAGGAGAGTTCTTTGTCATGAAAATTTATTACTAAAAATAATAAAGGAAATAGCAAAGCTTTCTTTATGAATTTTAATATTTTTTTAAGTACCGTACGGGTACTTTTCCAAAAAATCTCAAATTAAACAACGTTATACCAGTATATATTTTGTAAACTAGTATTTCGCGGTTTTCGGCTTGCGCGTTCGCTATATTAAAAGAATATAGCTGGGGGCCGCCAGCTTATTTCAACTCGACCTCACATGATCTTTGACCCTGGGATGTAACCTTTGACCTCATCAACATATGAGAGATCCCATGTTGCACCATGACACGAGTCTGGTTCCAATTGATCTTCAACTTTTCAATTGAGGTGAATTGTTACTTGTTACTGGTACTTGTTACTGGTGTCTGCTGGCAATCTAACCTCTCCAAACTATCTCCATTATATATTGATTTCACAAAGTTCCCAAGTCTTAAAATAGATATTACCACAGCATCATGCATAAACATAACCTTGCACTAGCTGACCAATTAGGTTTCACATAAATTACATCATCTCCATTGCATCACTTCACATTATAACATCATGGGGGAATCCCCAGATTTTGCAATATGTTTTTCTTAAAGCATTAACAAGTTGACTCAGTTTCTAAGTTTAGCATTTCGGGGAATCCCACTCATCTCTTGCTTGATGTAAATATCAGGTGCATTTTGCACAAACAACACTAGCGGAATTCCCCTTTCTCTTTTCAACAGAAACGAAGTACTTTTCCCGTGAGAAATCTTTTCTCAAATAAAATTGAGAAAATAATATTTTTAATCACAAAATTTGAGGGTAATATAACAATATCATGATAATTAAGGAATACATTATTGACTTCAAAATCCGTGGATTTAAATATTCGTAACCAGGCCTAGACTTTAGTCAAGTCCGAGTGTAACCGTCCGATACGCGTAATAGCGCCCTCCTACCGCTAAGTGTTTGAAAGGACAAGCACTGGAGTCGCGCCGGATGCTGATGCATATTTGAATTCAGTCTGTTGCTGTTAGGATGGCATGTCCCTCCCCCCCCCCCGATTTTTTGAGAAATTTGCACAGTTACATGAGGTACATGAGGATTGATTGATTTTATTCAGGAATTCATACAACATAATATACATATAAATCTAAAATAATTACAGCAAGTAAAAAATGCTTGACAATATAAACTATGAATAATGGAACAAGGATGCTGACATTACTGCCAGCATTTACCAGAAATTGCCACAAACTGCCACCCCCCCCCCCCCCCCCCCCCCGGAACTCTTCCTGGTTTTACCGTTTTTACAGAATGTAAACATCCAAATTGTTTTCAAACTCGTGGAAGTGATTTCAGTAAGGGTCCTTTTCATTATGTATTTTTTTATGCCATTATGTCCCTTTAAGTATTAACATAATTGCTACGTGTAAAAATGACATTAAATATAAACAGTTGTCAATCATTAGAAATTAAACAATATTTAAATACACTTAAGTAATTATTAAAGCAAATTATTAAACCCCTATAATCAATCAAAATTGCACTTAAAAATACACATAAACAATCTAAAAATAAAGCAACACGCACTAAATAAGATACCAACCCCTATACCCAAAATAACCCACAAATACCATCATCCACAAATACATCCAAACCTTCACAAAAACAAAGAAGGTATATAAGCAATAGCAAAAATATTCTAAAAGAAATGGCTAACCCATCCAATAAAATTAGCTACTCAAAAGTTTTTTATTTCACGTTTAAATACAGTTTCGTTGACAATCCCTTTTACATGATTTGGTAGCCCATTCCAGACCTGAATTGTATTGAAATAAAAAGTGGATGAGGCAATGCCTTTGACTAATGGAACTCTGAAATTGAAACAACACCCTCTAGTGTTATATTGATGAAAAAGTTAACTGTGTGAAACGCTCAAAGTGTTCGAAAAGGTAAGGAGCAGCACAGGAATTAAAACTTTTATGAACATGGCTGAGACGAAGATATTTAGCCCGATTTTCAATGTTGAGGTAACCAATTCCTTCGTGTTAAAGTGATTTATTGGGAATCGGCACATAAATGTCCCTAAATAAAACGTACCAGATGGTTTTCATAGCCATTGGAGTATTCCTTGCGAAAAAAATCCAGATTTATTCCGACAAATGTACACAACTGTATAGCAATCATGGAAGCTACCATGTTTATTCCTTGTGGCATATTTACAACGCCGCATGCAATATCGGAACAGAAGCCAGCAAAATATATCACGTGACTTCAGCAAGTTTGCCACAAGCCTCATCCTTGTGAACTTCGTTGAGCACACAAAGGATAGGAGCGAAGTTCGTTTAGAATTTTTTATTGCAAAAAACTACACTTTTTAAAACCTCAATGATTTGAGAAAAATGTAAAGAGGGGTGTTTTAGATATCATTTTGTGATTAACAAAGGTTTTAGTTGGCCTAAACACTAACAATCCATGAAAACGTGGACATTTTAAAAGGGGTCGCGTAATATTTATAGTTTTATCGCAGTCGCACTGTAACCACTGATCTCTAATGGATTGGCTACACAACAGTAATTGTATATTAGATGAATGGAGCACACACTAGCATTCCAGAGACACCTGTTTAACAGAAGTTGTATCCCGGCTGCACGTTTTAGAGACATGCCATCCCATACGCGCA
>JAMKCH010022030.1:0-25418 GCA_023653785.1 Ophioderma brevispina
TGTGATGATAGCTAGTACGCTTAGAGGCCTAAGCGGATTCCACGATTTTATAATATTAAGTTTATGTATGTTAGCCATGTCCGCGTTTACGGGGTGGTAGGTAATCTCGATAGTCGGAAGGGTCGTTAGTCGAAGGTTCGATATTCCGCATCTTAAAAAGGGTTCGTTATTCCGAATCTTAAAAAGGGTTCGCCTATTCCAAACCCTAAAAGGGTTCGCAATTCGAATCGGAAAAAAGTTCTTATTCCGAAATTGAAAAGTGTTCGGTATAAGAAACCAAAATACCGTTGTTAGTTATCCGAATTCAAAAGAGGTCGAATTTCCGAATTGTGTTTTTTACATTGGAAACTGAAACATGATGAAATAAATACGGATGCTTTGAAGCCGACGATGCAAGAGAAAAATAAAGCACCACTATTTATTTTATGTAGTAGTATTTCCTTTTATTTCAAATTTTGAAAAAAAAAAACAAAGTAATTTTCTTGTTTGGGGGTGTTGTCACTCATCGAATTCGGCCATGTTTTATGTGGTACCATATGATTTTTTTTCTTTGTACGAATGGCTGACATTTTGCATTTTTATCATAAATTTCGCAACCAGCAAGTTGGAAATACAAATAAAAGTGTTAAAACATATGTTTTTAAGGCAGACAAAGAAATCTGATAAATCATTATTTTGAGGATTTCAAAACTGCCAGACCGAAACCAAGATTGCGTCCAAGAAGTCTACATGCAGTTTTAAGGCATAAAGAATACATCATAATTGTCCATATTGGCTTAAATTTGTCACTAAATTACGATGACAAAAATAATAGTTTTTTGTTACAAAGTGCCTTATCTCATCGTCTAATGCAGTATCTTCCATACTGATGTCAACCAATTTTTGCAACAATCTTCATCACATTGACATGCGAGTTCGATGCAGGGGTGTTGCAAGTTTGATTACATATTGCCAACTTCCTATACTTTACTGTTGTAAATGGTTTTGCTTTATGTTAACGTATGATGATACTTTGGATAACGTTGTTCACGTCGGAGAAAAATTACAAACAAGAAAAGGCAATCCATGTATGCCTGTTACAAATTGAGTAGTGGTGTTCGTAATTTGATTGATCTAGTATCTTAAACATGTTGAATTATAAAAACGATTGTATTAAAGCATTTGAGTCAAACTTAATTTTAATTTTTGAAGTTAGAAATTGCCACCGATTTTGTAGAAGAATATAGCTTAATAACCAGGCGGCGACGGTCATGAATGTGTTTCGTTACTGAAGTTGGGATTTTAAAGGTGCGAAAACAGTTAGAACAATGCCCCGACATATCGCTAAACTCGACTCACTTGGCCCATATCATTAAATTTAATCACCAAACAGACCTCTACACCTTTGGCATTATAGCTAGAAAACGCTATTTTGAGCAACTTTTCTCATCCAACAAAAAAATGTTGATGAAGAAAATTTTGAGAAACAAAAAGCAGTGAAATTGAATATTTTAGGGATTAATTTCAAAATTTGCCGTTGCCATCAGCGCTTCAGCAGACCACAAGTAGTTGTTTGCATGGAAGAGTAATAGTAGACGTAGTGGATGTGTTGTTACAGAGATGGAATAGTATATTTAGCTCGTTCACCCATGCGAGCCTGGCTGCTTGAGCCGGTATAGTTGCGATTTTGTATTGAAAGCAAGGACTAGGCTAGGCTAGGCATGACAATGATGTTTGACGATCACCGTATTGTGTATTGTCGTGATTGTTAACATAGGCTACCATGTTGAAAGTTTGAAGTTGTACATTATACCCATGATACATGGTTTCTGTCAAAAATGCCTATATGCTCACACATACTGGGGCTATTACACGAGGGATCAATGTTGTGGCTTGCATGGACACGGTGTGTTTGTTTTTTGTATTACAAATAGGAGGCCCACAGCAATGGCAGTGTTACTATGTTTGGTCTTGGTCATTGAGGGTGACTCTGCATACGCTTCGTTAGCATTTCGATGTGCCGACTTTATTGGCAAGCCAATAAGGCCATAACTAGTGCTGCAACGCGTGGCGAGGAAAGTAGCAACGCGTTGCGACATTGCGGCAACGCATTGCGACATTTCAAGCACGCGTTGCGGTTGTCGCCAATCAAAATCATGAATTTCTGTGATGGCGTATTTCAAAAAATAGACCCACCAACGGTTGCTAGATACTTTGCACGCGTTGCAAACCTTCACAACGCTTGCGAGCTCACAACGCGTTGCAAGCTTCGCCACGCGTTGCTAAGGTTAAAAAGCCCATAAAGGACATAACGTATTGCCGCAACGCGTGGTGAGAAAGTCCAACGCGTTGCGACTTGCGGCAACGCCGTTGCGACCTTTTCAGCAACGCGTTGCGACATTTCAGCAACGCGTTGCGGTGTCGGCCCAATCAAAATCATGAATTTCGTGACGTATTTCAAAAATATAAATCTCACAACGGTTGCGACCTTCACAAAGCGTTTGTAAACCTCACATACGCGTCTGCCCCGGCCCAATCGTTTATGGCAGCCACTAAAGGCCAGAACGTATTGGCTGCAACGCGTTGCAGAGAACCCAGTAAAGCAACGCGGTGCGACCATTTCGGAACGCGTTGGGACGTCGGCCAATCAAAATCATGATTTTCGGTGACGTATTCACAATAGACCCACAAGGTGCTAGATACTTTGCAACGCGTGGCAAATCCCCGTCAAAACGCGTTGGCGAGTTCACACAAGCGTTGCAAGCCTTCACAACGAGTTGCAAGGTCCACAAGCCATAAGGGTCATAACGTATTGCCGCACGGTTGTGAGAAAGTCAACGCGTTGCGACATTTCAGCAACGCGTTGCGAATTTCGGCAACGCGTTGCGGTGTCGGCCAATCATACAACATTGACTTTCGTTGACGTATTTCAAAAATATAAATCTTACACACGCGTGGCGACCTTCACAACGCGTTGCAAACCTCACAACGCGTTGATGGCAAATACCCCGTTAAGGCACCCGTATTGCCTTCATCACGCTGTTGTGAAGTTTGCAAAGTGTTGTGAAGCTCGCAAACGCGTTGGAAGATTGCAACGCGTGTGAAGGCCAGAAGGGTCATAACGTATTGCGCCAACGCGCTTGTTGATCTATTTTTGAAATACGTCACCGAAATGCATGATTTGATGGCCGACGCCGCAACCGTTGCCGAAATGTCCACGCGTTGCTGACTTTCTCACAAACGCGTTTGATTGGCAAATCCGTTATGACCTTCTGGCTTTGTGACTACTCGCCAACGAGTTGTAAAATTAGCTCACACGCGTTGTGAATCTCGCAACGCGTTGTGAAGGCATTGCAAGCGTTTTGGAGTTTCAAAACGCGTTGCTAGATACCTTTGCAACGCGTTGCGGGTCTATTTTTCTGTAAATACGTCACAGGAAATCATGATTTTGATTGGCCGACACCCCAAAGAGTTGCTGAAATTGTCGAACGCGTTGCCGACATTGTCGCAAGCGTGCCCGGAAAAGTCGCTTACGCGTTTTTGCTACTTTTCTCGCAACGCGTTGCGGCAATAAGTCTTTTTTATGGCACTTTATGGCCTTACCAATCACTGGATTATACGCGGTGTTGCAATGGAAAGTCAGCGGCACTATGCGTTCTAGGGTGCAAAACATACCTAGCCGCACAGTGATAGCTTCACCCCCTAAAATTGAGATCGATTAGGGAAGCAGAGAGGAATGCGTTTCTAGCGCAGTTTCTATTTGGTCACACAGTGTAACGCTTAATAACGCACGATTCATACGTACTGACGTTGCCCGCACTTACGCGATTTTAGATTTGTGTCTACAGTCGCTACAAACATGCTGTAACGGCATGACAAATGTGATCGTGCAGGACAGTCCAACGCACGTGCACACACATCTGGATCTTGAAGTACCACATACATTTGAGCAGATCTGGGCCTGGGTAGCAACTAGCCCCACTGTATTCTTTTCGGTCTTACATTTCCGTTGTGAACATGACTATCGTTGTCTGGACATTCTCCACTCAGTGTAGAAAGATTTTGACGCAATCGGTGCAGATTTTGAGGGTGCGCGCCCAAGGGGGCATGACGTTGAGAGTCGAAAAAGACGCGAGGGAGTATGTATGTTTTAGAAATTCCCACACCTTATTTATGTGAAAATGCAAAAACGATTTGGACGTACGCTTCTTACAACACGTCGATCAATTTGAGTTTCGAACGGTAACTTTATAAAAAACCGTGATCTGTTTCGACGTGCCAACGTCGTTTCGACGTGTGCTCTAAAAGACAGCAAGCTGGGGGACTACGATGTGGGAGGGTTTAGAACAGCCGGACCCGTTCGGACTCAATTGGCAAGTACGAGTCACTCAATTGGACTCATGCTCGGTGAACTCGGGTCCCATGGACTAGAACATCAGGGCCCCATGCCGTGGACTTGGATTCGCCGCAGAATCAGACCTGCTGGACTATGACTCAATTGAACCCCGGTGGACTCTGACATTCAACCAAACTACAACACACATCTCCAATATTGCATACTAGTAGTTTGAATGGTCACCCGATACCATGATTTGTTTACATGCATCAAACTTCTTAAAAATTATAAATATGCGACAAACTTATCTAATATTCAGATGAAAAATTAATATTACATGTCAAATGCACCATTATCCCTAATTTTGTGAATGCTCAAATCAGAAAAAGTCAAAGATAATTGGACAATTGAATAGTGATGTGTATGTTATTGTTGACAACAATCAATGACACGAGCAAGCATGAAGCAGGGCGGTACAACGCCAGAGGACTTTGCCGGAAAAAAGCTGTGAAGATCGTACTCGCGTGGAATTTTTAATAGCTGATTTGAAGAGCCACGCGGCTATCTTTAGCAGCTTAATTGATATGCGCATGCGCATAAACAAAATTGTGGTGCCTGTCAAGAAGTGACGTCGACCGTCTTTGGACCGAATTGGCTGAGATAACTGACCTTCACCGCCTGCTCAAACCATTAGTATTTAATGTTTTCATTTTTATAGTTTTCTAACCATGTGCCTGTAGCCTTTTAGAACATCGCAATAACTCTGAAACCTTTGGCGATTTTTGCCGATTTTATCACCATTGAAGATGCGCGACGTTACCTACGTAAAAAAACACCAAGTTCTATTTCTCTTGAGTGTTGAAAGCGATTTGTAAGTAGCGATTTGTAATTAGAATCAAACCGCCAAATTTCTGGTCCGTCCATGTGAAATCGTGCACGTCACAAAATCACTAACTTGACTCTCCTGAATGAACGAAACAACAAGGATGAGCGAAGGCGCGCTATTTCCTGGCGATATATCATATTTGTAGGAGCTTTCCAAAAACACACAGGACAAACACGCACAACAATGATAAATTTCTTAATTAATTATAAAATCAGGACTAATGAATTAGTGGACAATTTTAAACTCTGTGCCGTATACGAAGATGACGCTGACAAGTGCAGGGATCATAGAAGCGGACCCACTGTTGAGCGAACCCACGCCTGAGCGAACCCACGCCACTTGAGATCTATCAACCGTTGTCCGAACAAGGTTACTAATATTTAAAGATACGTGGAGTGTGGGCGTATTATACGCTGAAAACCGATATTGGAGTTTGAATATAAAGAATAATATTTAAAGATACGCAGAAACCTCGATTTGGAGTTTTTGGATGTCCGCAGAACCCTCTGATTTTGGAGTGTGTGCGTATGATACGCTGAAACTCCGATATGAGAGTGTTTGAATATAAATAATAATATTTAAAGATACGCAGAACCTCGTTTGGAGTAGTTTTTGCGATGTCCGCAGGACCTCCGATTTTGGATTGTGTGCGTATTATACGCGGAAACTCCGATATGGAGTGTTGAATTATACTAATAATATTTAAAGATACGCCGAACACTACTCGGATTTTGGAGTTTTTGCGATGTCTGCAGACCCTGCGATTTTGGAGTGTGTGCGTAGTAGACGCTGAAACTCCGATATGGAGGTTTGCGGCGGCGCAGACCCTCCAATATTGGAGTAACTATAACTCTACAACTGCTTCATTGTCCGATGTGAAAAATGACCAACGCTTACCCTGCTAAAATGTTCCCCCTACCTGTAACGGCCACGAAAGGGAAGAAAACTCAACCAAGCGAGGGATGGCGACCCAGGCAAGACTGATTGGGCCATCTCCCTGAACCAAGAACCCTTAAAATATCCCCCGAACCAGGTCCCACTGGCATCGGTTAAAGAGCTGAAGGTCATTGGTATTCCAACCAAACTTGTTCTGGAAGGTGTGATGTCCGATCCATTATAACCTCGAAGCTCCGCCACAGAGCAATCCTATCGAGCCCCCTTTGATATACGAACCCGAGGCCCTGATTGGTTAAACCCTTGTTTTGTGAAAAAGTTGATCAGGGTGTCTTAAGAAGGCTCTTCAAGAGGTAAAGCTTTTGCACACAAATGATAGGGAGCCCACAAGTGACTGGAGTCCTTCTCAAAGTCAGCTTCATGGCAAGGTACTGACATGATCTATAGGCCCTCAGTTTTAACAGTTTGACTTGTGTGGGATTATTACCATCTTTGGTTCACAAAGCATCAATTTCTAGCCAAGGAAAGTTATATTAGAGGAGGACCCTCAGTTGATAATCTGCTAAGGGTAAGCCAGGCCACGGCCAAATTGATTCAAAATGGACTTTAGAACACTTAAACATACTGAAAATCTGCATGCGACCTCTAAAAGCCGGAGAATCGTACCGCGGGGGATACCCTTTCAACGTAAACAACATGATTGAACCCGCGGTTTGTACTAAATCCTGCGCAAAAAGGACCGAGGCGCCAGCTACCAAAATAAGGCCAAGCCCGTGATATCGCGTGTCATAGCGCTGTACAATGACTGGATCTCAACCCCTCTGCTTCTTTACTTACGGCTTTTACACGCACTTGCACCGTGGTTGGGCTTGCCGCAGTTCGCACAATTGTGGCGGAAATTTACAATTTTTCCTCCAGGAGCAACCTCCTTCCTTGTTAAAACTGAAACAAGTGCAAGTAACTGCGGGTTTACCTGACCTAAAGTGGCTGTAGTGTAAGTTGGCGCGCTCGTGCAGGCGGAAGGAGGCTGGTACGGCCGCGGCGTTTGGGGTGCCATTACAAACAAAATTTATCCACATTCCCCGTCGATAGCAGACAAGGGTTTGGGGGTCCTCTGCTGTCGCATCCTAAAATGCTTGTCGTAACTCCGCCACCCGAAGCCGCCGCAGCGAATCTCAGCTCGGATCGCTTAATGTATCATTTAATTTTAAGGACCTGCGCTCGCTTGGGGTGGATCAAAAAAACAGAAAGCCGTAATAATGACCCACTTGTCCATGTTGAAATGGATGTATTCTTTTACCACAGGCTTTGTGTCCTTAATCACGGGCGCCCTTGTCTATCTACGTTAACGCTAGTTTGCACGGGTCTTTGTGCGTCTCCCCCAGTGTTCCAGAAGAGGCCCCTAATTCAATAAATTCACCCCTCCCAATCTTTCTCTTCATGCTTGTTGGAGAGTGTCATACCCAGGGGATCGCAGACGGACGCGAGGGGCTGTCGCGGGGGATTCCCGTCCCCGGTAGATTTACCACATAATGATAGCTGACCCGAGATGCACCTACCCCGGCTACTGTCACCATGAGACTCGCCGTTATTGTCCCCCTCGAACTCGTGGCACAGGTGCGGGCTAGGCTTGCCCTATCTTGCCAAGTCATATCCAGGTAGAACCTGAGGCTGATGAACTGGGATAGCTGGCACTTGAGCTTGAGCATCAGCTGGCCCTTGAAGCTTGGATATCTGGCGCTGGAATGGATTAGTCTAGAGAACCTGAACGGAATTAGCTACCCCCTGGGCTGGATTAGCTTTTCGACCTGAAACAAACCCAAACCCACTACGGATTCCATCAACGGGTAGTATTTTACCTACCGGCTCATACTTCCGCTTGCGTGGGCCAAGTTCGCTGGTGCCGTGAACTTGTGCTTGTGACGCCCTGGATTCAAGTTCATGGAGACAGTGGTCCGTACTTGTCCTGCCTGGTCGCTTGCTCCCGCAAAACGGCATCCATGATGCTTGCCCAGGGTCGGTTTCTCCCTGGCAAGCGGCGCTTCTCGTCACCCTGGGGACCGGGTTTTCTTGTTTCTTTCCTCTTTTCGACCCCGCGACGACACATTGTTTGGCCTTTCTCTTTCTACCCATCGTTCTTTCCAACCGTTCCTCAGATTTGCTTTTAGCAGTTCTTTTACTCATAAGGCAAGGCAAGGCAAAGTGAAGTGGCTTATCCCCTTAGTTGTAGTTCAGCGAGACAAAAATTTGTTTTATGACTGCAACCGTCTGCCAACCACCGTGATGTGACAATTTTTTTGAAAAAATGTAAACAATGCAAAACCATAACAGGGGAGGCGATAAGAGCGGCTGAATGATTTGGAGGCTGTTCACTGCCAGCCATTCTACCGAGGTTCAAAAGGGTCCCAAATTGACCCCTACTACCGTCTACCTTGCGGGGGCCTACCAACCAGGGCATTACAATTAAGCTGACTCACTCCCCCACCCATAAAATATTGGGAAAACCAAACCAGGAATTGGGCCGACATCAAGGAGCCAAAATTTGTTTGATTAACCTATCTATAAAATCATAATTCTAACAAAAGGTCAAATCTCTGATTTAGCCTTTAAAGGGGATGACCTGATTTAACTTATAAATTTTTTTCAATCTTGATAGATTGGCCCTCACACCCTAGAACCCCCCCCATCTGTAAAGTTGAACACCAATATTTTGAACCATTTTTATTGAGACTAAAGACGTGATATTTAATCCCCATAGAGTACCGTGGTAAAATATATTAATCGACCAAATGGGGCATATTTTTTGCTCATACATCGAAACCAAACATCCTTTATTAGCCCAAGATTCACATTCACAGGTAAAGAGAAAATAGCAAGCTTTCTCTGATACCAACATTTTTACTAACTTCCGGTAAAACTGGAGTCCTGGGAGGAGGGCTATTAGCGATCGGACCATGGAACCTTTAAATTGATTCACCCCATATAAATTAAAATTTAATACAAGTCAATGGTGAAACATCCAAGTGGCATGATATTGAGAGTGGCATTCCGCAGGGAACAGTCTTGGGTCCTCCCTTGTTTTTTGCTTTTCACATCAGATGAGGACAATCAACAATTCCATAGGCGGAACACTCGACTCTTTGCAGATGAACTGCTTATTATATCGCAAAATACAACTGCTGTGGTGAGGATTTCTCTTCAACAGGCCCTGACACCTTGTTCCTGGGTGGACACCTGGGGCTGAAATTTAATCCTACCAAATGTAACATCATGAGGATCTGCAGGACACGAAACCCTGTATTTTAAACAGATACTATGCTTTGGTGTGGCTGGAAATGAAGCTGAAATCTCGTATCTGGGAATTGTCATCCAAAGTAGTCTAGCTGGAATCGTCATAACTGAGAATGCAGCCTACAAAGGCCACTCGTATCCTTAACTTCTTACAGAATTTATATTCGCTTCCAAGACAGTCAGGCAAAGTTGTATTTTACCCTTGTTAGGCCGCATTTAGAATATGGTTGTGTTGCATGGAACCCATATATCTGCCAAAAATATTTCTCTTCGCTTGAAAAAGGTAGCAGAGACTGAGCTCCTTTGTGGTGTTAGGTGGTGTGTTTCAAGAAAGATCAGTGTCACCAAGATGTTGACCGAGTTGAGCTGGGTTGTCACTGAAAGACAGGCGTGAATCATCTCAACTCACTTATACAGATTATAATGGTAGTTCTACATCCAACCTGAAACCTTGCAACTATAAAGTAGATAGACCAAGACGGGGAAATAATATCCCATCAATTCAATGAATTACTGCTAAAACTATGTTTTTACATGCAAATCCTTTCATTCCAAGAACGGTGAGAAAAAATGGAATAACCTTACCACAAGATTCATAAATGTGCGACCCATACTCAAGTTAAGAAGTAGATTTAATTAGCCACTCTCCATCTTTCTACATGGAGTATCAAGAGGATCCCCCACCAAGTCCAATACGGAAGTACTAACTTACTCTACTAGCAGTTGGAAATTTGGGTAATGTAAAGTCACACTTTGGTACGTACACTTAGATGTACGGAATCCACAGTGAATTAGGGTGTGCGAGGGTCGTACATCATTGTTAAATGGGATTTAATCCACATTGTTTTGTGAAATTCCCCCTTGATTACAATGTGATGTATTCCCAGCCCAGCCAGGGACGCCACAATACGGGATGGCATCAAAGCTTATTTCAACTTGCTATTATGAGATATTCTAAGATCTGAAATTTTTCTTGATTGTACTTCAAAAAATCTAAGTAATAAAAATATGCATGTACAGAGGTGTCCCAGAAAACCTACAACTTATTTTGACAGGGATATAAATCCACTTTAATAATGGATTTTTGCAGCTTTAAAAAAATTTTTTTTTTGATCTTTGATTTTTTCTTCTCCATTTGTGAAAATTTGAAGATTGCTGAATTAACGCATCACACACACAGCATTTAAACACAATGGGGATCGATTACTCAATACTCGAGGAAACTGAGCACATTAATAAGAAGAAGAACCATCATGTTTACCACCCAATGTGTTGCATTTAGAACATTTTACAACATTTAAACATTCCGACCAATGCACCAACCTGAAAAATTTGTAAGGTATGTGCCAATGCAGGAAATCGAACCCATGACCTTCCAATCACTCCAGGACGGCACTAGGCCACCATCCCCTGCGATAAACTACAGTGTAACTGAGACGAAATGAAGACGTGGTTATACAATACATCAACAAATGAGAAACCAAAACGTGTGTGCGAGATCTTACAAGAAGATGCTTAGCCGCCATTCTAACCTTGGCTAATTAGTTTTCAAATTAGAATGAGGTCAAAGGAAGCCAGATCAAAGAACCAGTTCAAGGTACGGTCACACACCGACAGCTTCCGACCCAGCCTCTCCCGACTACACAAGACCCGGTTTTTTTTTTTTTTCAAATCCGGCACATTCTTGTCAAACAAACAAACTTGGCCAAAATTTACAATTTTTATCCCTGACCAGGGATGATTAGTCCTATGAGTTTCCCCGTCGTCAACGATACAATGGATGCTGAAACGCCGAGCTGTAGGCGACAGCATCATGAAATAATCAAGATCATGGGATCACGCAATGTTTAAAATTAATGGTGATGTCGTCAGTCCTCGATCAGTAGCCTGCCGACCTTAAACTATGTTTTGTTGTGCCGAAACACCCGGGGCCGAAATACCCCGGTTGCCGCGAAGTTCCCTCCTTCTCAGAACTGCCTGCCCGCAGTACCCGTGCATTCAGCATAGGATAAGGGAAGTTGAAAATAACGTTGCTGTTGATGTGTAGAGCACGTGTGACCGCCATTTTTTCGTGATTTATGACTTCATTAAAAATCATGCTTTTGTCATTTGGAACAAGCATGTATGTAATAGTAGAACGCAAATCGATCTATTAACGCCAAAAGCACCCACATCTACCATGAAAGAAGAATTCCCCCCCCGTTCTTTTAGCAGTAGGCCGAATTCGGAAACAATGTATGACTTATATGCATTGATATACAACATGGCCTTCCATTTGAAGGTCCCCTTTATTGGATTAGGAGCTATTAGCCGGTTGTAACACGGGTTTTTAGGTTGTTTAGGGTTGGGTTATAGGGCCTATAGGACCTAGGGTTAAGATTAGGGTTGGAATTAGGTTAGGGGTTGGTCTTAGGGTACGGTGAGTACAAACATTGATTCTAATGTGTTTTTTTACTTAAATAGGGCCATCCCCCTTTAAAACTTTTATTTTTTTCTGAATGGATGGGGGTTAAATTTATTATTCAGTAAACAGCACCTACTGCCGGGCTATCTGCATATCAGCAGTAAATCATATGAATGTACCTAATTGTGTGTGTGGATGGGTTGTAGGAGTTCTATGCATAGGCCAATGTAACTTTACAATATGGTGGTTATTCATTTTCCAACACATCTTTCATTCTCCGGCACCCTCCCTTGTAATAATGACGAGCCCTAAATGATTAGTTAAAGCTATCTTAGCCTGCCGTACGAGCTGAGTCAACTGATCACCTATTTCGTGTCATCATGTGTCCGTACAGCCAATTGACATAAGAACATAGTTACATCCAACAACCACACTCTGTAATAAGGATCCCTCTGTGCCGAACTACTGGGATAATCCATTGTTTCGGCATGTAACCCTGCCGTTCGGCAGGGTGATGACGTAGTCCGCATTTTCGGCATGAATAATTGCCGAAACACCGGGCGTACGGCAAGGTCATCTGCCGAAAGACCGGGCGTTTCGGCATAGCCCAGTATTTCGGCGCAGCAGTTGTGACATGTCGATGTCAAGACTGCTCGTCGACAGTCACATAAAAGACAACCCGCGACGCGACCAGACCCAACCTCTTCCCAACTACACAAGACCACATTTTGTTCCAAAATCGACTACAGTCTTGTTCAAACTTGCAAAATTTACAAGACAAGAGATGCTCAATCGCCTAGCAGTAGGCGACAGCATCATAAAATCAACACAATCAAGCATGGCACTTGTTCATCAGTCGCAGACAAGTTGTTGCTGTCAAGACTGCAAGTCATTGACTTATTTTCTGTAGTCGCCCAGTGTAGTCGCTGATTTAACATGTCCAGTTGGCTTGCATCTTCTCTCCCACTTGGAGCAGCCTCATTGCCGACCACTTTCCAACTGTACACAACACTCATGATGCGCACCAACTCATGCGTTCAAGCCTACCTTCCTGATTGCAAAACCCGCCACAATTTTTTTAAGCTGCAAGAAAAAATTGTGGCAGTTTTTTCAAAGTTGCCACATGCTCCCGACGACAAAAGACTGCAGAAGACTGTACAAGACAGTCCCAGGCTTGGCCAAAACTACACATTAAAAAGGAAAATTACTCTAAGATTTTCGAAAAATGGCCAACCGGCACCAATCTTGAGCAGTCTGGAAGTGGTTTTCTAGCAAATAATCGGTAAGTGTTGCTTGACCTTGGATGGCCCACATGACCTTGAAATGACCTTAAATAAATTTCAGCACTGAATGTTGACCACACCCACCAAGTTTCATGACCATACAACCATTTGCAGTGAATTGACCTCAGATGACCCAGAAATGACCTTGAAAAAAATTGGCATAAAATGTTGACGGCACCCACCAAGTTTCATGACCAGTACAGCTATGCATAGTGATTTGACCTTGGATGACCCCGCATGACCTTGAAATGACCTTCAAAATTTTCAGCACTGAATATTGACCACACCCACCAAGTTTCATGACCATGCAACCATTTGCAGTGAATTGACCTCAGATGGCCCAGAAATGACCTTGAAACAAATTGGCATAAAATGTTGACGGCACCCACCAAGTTTCATGACCAATACAGCTATGCATAGTGATTTGACCTTGGATGACCCCGCATGACCTTGAAATGACCTTCAAAATTTTCGGCACTGAATATTGACCACACCCACCAAGTTTCATCATCCTACCACATGTTTAGAGATTTGACCTTGAATGACCCCACATGACCTCGAAATGAATTTTCGGCACCGAATGCGGAGCACACCCACCAAGTTTCATCCTACCAGAATTGACAAGGTTTAAAGCAATTTTTGACCACATTTGACCTTTGACCCATGGCACATGACCCATCTCTGAACTCATCTGCCGCCTACTAAGCGACATATATGGTGTAAAGATGGACACCCATACTTGCTTAGATCAAAAGATATCGTGTTGACAAGGTTTATAGCAATTTAACCCTATTTTTGGCCATATTTTTGACCTCATTTGACCTTTGACCCATGATACATGACCCACTTTGGATCCCACCCAGCGTGTACTCAAAATACATCTATGTTGCGAAAATGGACACCCACACTTGCTTAGTTCCAAAGATATCGCGTGGGGCACACGCACGCACGCACACACATGGACGGGGAGCATTTCGATAGTCCCTAAGCTTCGCCAACAAAAGTTGGTGGGGGACCAAAATCGTAATTATTTTTTCACAGGTTTTTTTTTTATAGAGAATTCTCCACAGATTTCAAAAAGTCCCCAAATCATTGCATTCTGATATTTAAAAGTAGAATTAGAGCCCTGGCAAAATAAGTTGCAGGTTTTCTGGGACACCATGTGGACTACATTTCAAGTGTTTGTCAAGGGGGGGGGGAGGCAAGACTCAAGAAGCTCCCTGATTGTTGTACCAGCTTTGGGAATGTGCGAGCATTTTGCTGCGAAGTCCTACACAAGGAGGTTCAGGGGCCTGCCTGAGGGCCTTGGTGGGGTCCAAGGGCAAAGCCCGGCAGTGGCCAGGGGCAGAGCCCCTGGAAGCTCCTGGGCTTTTACCACTCTTAAAAGTAAAAAAGGAGTGTTCCGACACAAATTTCATAATAAATTGTTTGAAGCTACCATACATCTCTCCTTCCCCTCCTTTCTTCTGTCTCTCCCTCTTCCCCTTTTTCCTTTTTTTTCTCCCCACCTTCCCTCTCTTCTCCCCTTCCCATTTTCCTTCTTTCTTCTTCCTCCCTCCCACTTTTCTTTTCTCTCCCCCTTTTTCCTCCTTTCCTCTTTTCTCCCCTTTCTTTTTTCCCTCCTTTTTAATTTTTTTAATTTTTTTATTTTTTTTCTCTTTTCTCCCCTTCTCATCCTATGTTTTGCTTCTCTGTTCCTGTCCCCATTGTGTTGTGGGGGGAATTCCCCTTCTATGCTGGTTACACACTGGCACATAGCTCTATTGCAGGGTTTCCCGACCTTTGTCCCGAGACCCCCCCATTTCTTGACTTAGCTTGCGGTGGACCCCCCTTACTCAAAATAATATATTCTCAAAAGAATTTTGACCAGCAAGAAAAATTGAAAGTGTTGTGGAGAGGCACGTCTGGGCAAGCCAATTTTTCCAAGCCGGGGAAGCTTACGGTGCCTGTACTGGAAGCTCGGAATCTGCTGAGACAAGGAAGCAAGGGCAATCCTTATAAATTTCGGTTGTGGCAGGCATTCTAAGGGCAATGGTGCTCTCTATTCCCTAAACAAGTGGTACGAAGTGTGCAAAAATAAAACCACATTTAATTACAAGCGTGTTCATTTTTGATTAATCAAACACGCCGAAATCAGTTTGCTTCTGACATGACTAATTTCATTATATTCTGAGTTCACTTTGGTCTTTGAACAGTCTGTAAAGCCTCCATTTATCACTGATGTGCGTGCGAAGCCGTGCAGAATTTAATACATCAATCATTGGATTAATAAACCCTGCAAACTTAGTTTGGTTTGCTTGACATATATCTTATTATTGCCAATTCTGTTTCCTGGTCCTTTTTTAACTACTTTCCTGTACTTTTATTTTCATTTAAATTAACTTCGGCGCCCCCCCCCTTCGTAATGGGGGGGGGGGGGGGGGGGGAGGGGGGGGGGAGGGTAGGCGACCCCAAATGGGGCTCGACCCCCATGTTGTGAAACTTTCTCTATTGATTATTGGCTTACGAAGAGTCTATAAGAGAGTGCTGGTGATAGATCAATATGTTCTCAAACTTTTATTCCCATTACTCCACAGTATGAAAACACAACAGTTATATGGAGGATTGACCAAAAGGTCTATAGGGCCCCAAACACTCACCCCCCTTGGAAAACATTAAAACGCAAGAAACAGGGCATAACTATCAAAACGCCAGAAAGTGTTTACAACAAGTTAACACTTGTAACACATTTCTTGTTAGACTAAAATCTAGTCAAGACTCTTACTCTTGGTTCCTGTATTGTCTGCGACCTCTTTGGCATGCATTGTTTTGTAAGGTCTCAACCAGAAACAGGGCCCCATTTTTTGGACAATCAGGTCAGTACTTAGCCTATACACCACAGGGCACATTGCTTATTGTTAGGCCTGGATGTTTATGTTTTGGCTAGAGTGATGACCCCCTGACACGTCTGCAGTTCTTTCATATAGGCAATGCCCTAGTAATTTACATTTCACTAGGTATATATGGTTATTGCAATAACATGATTGTTGGTCACACATGGATTTTACCAAAAATCTTAAAATTTAAGAAAGTTTTTTGGTATACAACTAAAATATTCCTTTTTTTCCTTTGAATGCCATTCATTATTTTATGACTTGTGGAAATGTGTACATTTGTGTGTTTTTGTGTGTGGTTTGCATGTGTGCATGTCTTGTGTGTGGTGATTGGAAATTAATGTTAATGGTAAAAAATTGTGTCACATAAAATTAAAATGTTCAAATGTGGGTATACAGCAAAACAATTAATGTACATGTTGGGGGGGGGGGGAGTGTCTCACATTGGGAGGAAGTATGGGTTGTACCACTTATAATCCCTCATTTTCAATGCTCTTTTTTTCAGTTCCAGTTGGTTCCAGTGCCCCCATTTTAGGACCATTTCCAGAGAACCTACTTTTCAATTCACATGTCCAAAGCCACATTCAACCCAATTTCTTCAAACCCCGCAAAAAGTAGCTGGGAATTGAGGGAGATCGCAGCTATTTTTCTTTTTCTTAAATTTTCTGACCACCTAGTTTCGGAAACCCCATTTTTTAGGCTCAAATCAGTCCCCCCCCCCGGTACAGGTTTTTTATAATCGTTTCGCGTTGATACTTTGTCCCCCATGAATTTTTGGACCTATTCAATTTAGTTGGAGAGGGAAAATGTAAGAATTCAAATGCACGTGCCACACCGGATTATTTTGGAGGACACTACGGTTTATATAACTCCACTCACCTGCACTAATATACAATTTCATTCATTATGGAATGACATAGGTATTTCAGGGCCTTGACTCCTCACAATACCATGATTTCACATAATCCCTGCCCTCATTGAATTTTTTCACCTCCCGCAAAATGATACGGGGTCACATATCGATGAACCGATATAGAAAGCCAGAAGCCAAAATTGAAAAAAAAGACAAAAGTTGCAGGACCTGTACTGACAAATTTTGTAAGTACTTTGTTTTGACAGGATCAGTGAATAATACTTGGTTGACAGATGGGAATGTTTTCCTTTTTAAATGTTGATTTGTGGATTTGGTGCTGACAGGAGGGAAAATGTCTATGTAATGGAAAATTTAGCTTTATAACATCAATCAGGGTTTAATAACTCTGACCATTCTGACCATATATATCAGCTCAACAGAGGATGTAGTTTTACTTCAACATTTTTTGGAATTGAAAATTGGGAAGATGTCAAATGGAAAAATTCCTTTTTCTTCAAAGTTGTAATAAGTTGAAAAACAGCATTTTAATGAGTCCTGGTCAATAATTTCTTTTACTAATCTCCCGGCCTGGCCATACCCAGCCTTTCCTAAGAATCCTCAATGTCACTATATTTTACTGTTTATCCCTGATAATAACCACTATTGAACCTTAAAGTCAATAAATTGTGCACACAAATTAGGTTTTTAACCTATATTTTTAGTCTTTGGTAAGCGGGGGCTGCCCCTGGTGATGCATACTGAAATCACATTGGTTGACAAGGACAAGTCAGTTTCCATGGTGTGATGGATTGCTGTTTGATGGGTTGGGGTAGTCAGGTAATTGATGACTACAGGATCCAATGGGTTTGGTGATGGGTGGGTGGAGAAAGTGGTTGATGGAATAGTGACGTCAGCAGGGGATTCAAGTTTGTTTGCCAGTAGTAGGCCACATCATTTAATGGAAAGTTGGAGCCATTTTACTGTATTGTTGTTTTGTTTGTCGTTATTTACTGAGGAGAGTTGCATGTTAAGACAAAAACCATGATAAATGTTTTCACAATTTTATAAGACTCCCGTGATCCAAAATCAATTTTTTGTTTTATAAACTAATAATTGGACACAAGTATGCTTTCAACTGTCTTGACTTGCATTTAGCCAATTGAGCAATTTCTGGAGCCCTTTTCAATTTTTTTTTAATTAACCATAAAATGCATTTTGACATTTAGGTTTTGAACTACTCTGGGAATAACTTGATTTTTTTTTGTTTGGCTGAACATGAACAAATTTCACTGGCTATAGGCTATATCCCAAACATCCTTTTCGGAAAAAAAATACATACCTGCGATCACGCAAAAAGTGGTAGCGTATTTTTCTTGTTCGATCTAGGGGCAAATTTCCCAAAAAACAAAACGGGTCCGCTCCGTGATTTTTTTAAAGTGAAAAAATCAGTTAAGGGACTTAGGATATGGGAATTGTCACTTAATTGGTTTGTTTCACCTCATTGCACACCTCAACGCCACACCATCTGGAGTAAGCCACACCATCCTTGATGCTCTCGTAATTTATTATTTTCCCTGTGGTTATCTTGTAATTAGTACGGCTGTTAAAGCAGGTGGATTGTGCCTCTGCGTGATAAAAGAAGAAATTTTCCACAGAGATTAAGGCAATATGCAAATAATTTTACGATATGGCCCAGTTGTACCGTAATAATATGGCCTGGAGAGAGTTTTCAAAATGGCACCCTAAATAGCCTAAAATGAACAAGTACACCTGAAAGATGTCATTTTCAGATGATATTGATGTATTTTTTATCCATCTGCTTGATCTGGTAATATTTAGTTGTTGCTTAGTTTGTGATACACTGTGGCAAAATTAATGTGACAGGAGGAAATTTGTTTAGGATACAAATTTCTCTCAATTTGCACTGATCGTTGTTAAAACACATGGATCATTGAAGGTTTTATGGCAAACCAGGTAAAAGAAAACCTATGTTTGAAACTGGCACAACTGTTTGAAGTCTCATTTATATGACAAACCAGAATAAAACAAAAATTGTCGCCGGCGACACATTTTGGACAACTGATTTGGAATATTTAGTCCACTAACTACCATTCTGTGTAACATTTACAAAATTCCATCGGGCAAATTGATTTATTTTTCTTAAGAATCTAGTTTCCACGTATTGTCTATGGAGAATGGGCATTTAGAGGGCTATCCTATAAACATACAAATCCTGACCTTTGTAGGCCTATATGGCAAGATTTCCGCAATGGATTGTATGATTGTTGCAGGAACGCATAGCTCTTGCATGTCCCTAATTATATCCAGGTGTCAAAAGTGTGTAGCCATTGCTTAAAATGGTTCTAAAATTAAAAGACAATTTGTAATAGGGTCAAACAGCTGAACTGGCTGCTATCATAATAATCCCCATAGAAAGCATGCTTGATTTTTCTGTCGTTGACACAAAAGATCCAATGTCATCTTAATAATCTATTTACATAAACGATGGCGTAATCCGCTTAATCACTAATTTTGTGATTTTCATAACAGTGGTAAGCATTCCAAATATTGCATATAAACAGCGGGTGAAAAAAATTGGGGAATGCGGTTTCGATATGGAAATGTCCCCCATAGCTCTTAAAGTAAATGATGAAAAAACCTTTCATCACACGAATAAAGTTTTGATTCCACAAGCTTTATTATACTAGAGACCACATTGTTTTAATGCCTATCACAACTATTTGTCATAAAAGTAAGGTATTTTGAACATTACAAACATGTGCAAATAATGGAAAATATGGAAAGTGAATTGAGTAGTCTACATGAAATCCACCAAACATCTAGGTTCCCTCTTAAACATTTATATATCAGACAACATGTAAGTACTGACTCGCATTGCGAGTATACAAAGTCGGGATAATTTCCTCTGGACACTGATATTTACAAGCAGATAACAAAAAATAACAATGGTGCAATAATTATGTGTCTTATTATTGTGTGGCGACGCAGTGGTTTGAGGAGTGCCCACTCTAATGACCAGGGACTTGGTTGCTTGTGACTTCACCAGGTAGCTCTGCCATTTTTATTTTTTATTGTTTGGATTGTATTTTAGGCGAATGTTTGTTTAAATAAAGTAAAAAAATAATCTTTACCCTGAAACAGTTGGGCTTGCCTGCCGTCAGAGTTTTACAATGGCAGTGTTAGTTTGGTGATGTGATTTCACATACGGGTCATCGGAGGTCAACTGTTTTTACACCATGTAAAATACTCCAATTGGTTTGAGCTATAAAGTTTTTGTCTTTTTTCAACATGTGCGAGGTACACGTAGTGACAAAAACTGGTGGGGTCTCAATTTTGGTTTAAAACTCCTATAAGACTTAATGTGACTATTGTGAGAAAAAAAAATCAAAATTTTATCATTGTTTTCAGACTTTTGTGTCCTTTATAATATTACACATTTCATTTTGAGAAGGAAATATATGCAACCAATGAACTAGAACCAATGCAAAACCCTGACACAATGACACAAAAACTGACACCAGACATCCCTACACCCAACACTTGCATCCACATCTGCCACAAAGTTTGACCTCCACATCCAACACCTGACACCCCCCCATATGACCGCGTTCAATCTTTGACTTACGTTTGGTGAACAGAATGGTGGAAACGTAAAGGAAATATATCCTACTAAAATACAGTTTCTATGGTTAAATTTTTTTGTGTAAAGAAACTGAATCCGAAATAAAAAATGCATAATTAATAACTTGAAAATTTTTCCCATACACTGTACAGGCATATTTCTTTCTGCCGAGGTCCTCAATTTGGCATAAATCGCCGCAAAAAATAAGGTCCTTCAAAAACTGGGACTCCCAGGGCTAAACAAATATAAACTTGCTCTAGAGGGAGGGTCTTGGCTATAGCAAGTTAATATTTGTTTAGCCTAAACCTCACAGTTTTGAAGTACTTCTTTTTTTTGCGAAGGCCGTTTATTTTTTTCAACGCCCCCGAAATGTTAGGGGTCGGGGTAACATATATACTTTTTTTTTTTTCAGTACATTCAACTTAGTTTAAGTTTGATATCACTATTTAGCTATTGAAACACTGAACAACAAAAGACCAAGAAACATCACCATAGCTTCATTACCATTGAGGAGTTATGGCTTTTTCAATCACAAAAATATGGCGAAATTCATTTTTTTCGTCAAATAATTGTCACCCTGACTGCCCCGCCTTTCTAAACACCCTGTACCAAAATAAAGAAATAGATTTATATAACTTTTATGAATTGAATATTACCAATGACCCCTGTCACATGATTAGCATAATAATTATCACTACTAGTTATTCCTGTCCATACACTCACAGGAATTAGCAAGTCAATTTTTTTGGGTTTCACCGGCGAAAATGGGGGCCATTTTGTTGGCTAAAATTGGCCAAAACAAAGGAATTTTTCTCTGTTCATTTTCCCTCAAAATCCCAGTGAAAAATATGGGGTTTTTTTAAATTGCCAAAATCTGCAAATATAATATGACATTTTACCCTTAGAAAACTTTAAGGAATCAAAAATTTGACTTCTTTGCACCCCTAAAAAATATTTTTTTCACAGCCGTGTCCGCTACGTAAGTCCAAAGCTTGAACGCTGTCATATTGCAACCCAATAACCAACACCAAAACAATAAAACATCTTTAAAACTTATATTAATAATTAGTAGACAGAAACAATGCAACTTTATAGCTGGGGTTTTGGGGTGAAGGTCATTCTATTAAGATGAAAACTTAAACTTTGATTCAGACAATCCCCTTAAAGGTTAAACACAGTAGAAAGGCATTGATTGATGGGAATTGTATTTTCGCCATCATGTGGGTAACTATCACCCCTTAGCACAGTCACGTCCACTGCTTCTCCCCGTAACTGTTTGCGTCCTCAAGGTTAAACGTACAAACTAAATGAAAGGCGGCCATTAGGCAATTCCAAAAATGTCTGAAAAAGATTGCCCAACCAAATACTATGTTTCAAACAAATTACTTTGATTGTTAAACCCGGAGACGCCTAGTGTATGTTAATCATAAACCAAGTGTTTTAAGGGTTTGTGTGTGCCTCTTTAAAGAGGCACACCCAATCCTCAGCTAATAGCCACCTTTCACGCCATGCATCAAAACGTGAGATTTTTGTACAGCAGAAACCAGTTTTCTCAGTTTTTATCATTGAAATATTTTGACGACTATTTCCCATTATGATGTAAGGCTAAAAAACATGGTCTGTTTTTGCTTCTCCATTTACAAATTAGCTCCACTGAACATTAACCTCTTTAAAAGGACATAAGATTTTCTCTTGTGTGGGCAGTTTCTCTGACCTGTCTTGCATACTGGCATTGGTGTGGGATGTCCTTGTGTGCATGTGTATGTACATCAGGCTGTACGCAGGATGTTATTATTTTTTTGGGGGGGGGAGGGGAGTGCGGGACTTCAAAAAGTGCACCTTTTTTGTACAAGTAGACCTAAAAAAAACCCCCCCCCCCTCTAAAATGGGCCTTTTTTTGGACTGTTTGAATTTTCATCACCCAAAAGGGACTATCTGGTCAAAATTTCTCTCAATTTGGCCCTTTTTTATCAAAAAATTAGGCAAAAGTGGACCCTTTTGCACCTGTATGGAATTTATGGGCCTTCCTGGTATCAATTTCATGCTTCATTCAAGAGCGGCAAACATGTATAGTGGTATTGGTCATACATTTTCTCCTTTGTGTGGTCTTTTATTTTGTGATCTTTTCTACCAGATCTGAAGCTTTCCTTTTGTATTATATGTATCTTTTAATGCTTGTTTTGTTACTAGGCCGTACTACTTATTTCACAAATATTGGCATTTTTGTGAGGCCTTTCCCCTCTATGTATCATTTCATGCTTAGTTTTGCCATCTGCCCGCCTGAAACTTTTCTCACAATATTGGAAAGTGTGAGGCTTTCCCTGTATGTATCATTTCAGTCTTGTTTGGTTTGCTAGAGTGCCTGAAACTTTTTGTACAATACTGGCATTGTGAGGCTTTCCAACTTGGAGGTATCACTTCATGTTGAGTTGGCTGCCAGCCTCACTGAAGCTTTTTTCACAATATCGATCATTTATACGGCCTTTTTCTCCTGTGTGGGTCATTTCATGTTTAGCTTTGTTATTAGCCGGCTGATCGTTTCTCACAATATTGACAGTGTGAGGCCTTTCCCCTGTTGTGTCATTCAGCTCATTTTTGTGTCCCCAACTAGTCTGAATTTTGTCACATATGACATTTATAAGGCCCTTTCCCTGTGTGGGTTCATTTCATGTTAGTTTGGTATTACGCCAGGAGGATGAATCGTCTCACAATATTGACATTTATAAGCGGTTCTCTTGTGGGGTCATGTTCATGTCTAGCTTTTTACCAAGCCTGGCTGAATCTTTTCTCACACACTGGCATTTATAAGGATTTCTCCTTGGTGTGCGCATTTCATGTCGAGTTTTGTTACCAGGATGGTTGCCTGAAACTTTTCTCACAATATTGACATTTGTGAGGCCTTTTCTCCTGTATGTATCATTTCATGTTTAGTTTTGTACCAAACTCGACGAATCTTTTCTCACAATACTGGCATTTATAAGGCTTTTCTCCTGTAGTATCAATTATGTGTAGTTTTGTGCCCAGCCTTATGAATCTTTTCTCAAATAGACACTTATAAGGCTTTTCACCCTGTGTGTGTCATTCATGCTGGTCTTGTCACCTTGCCCATCCTGAAGTCTTTACAATATTGACACTTAAAAGGCTTTTTTCCTGAGTGTGTTCTCCGTGAATTTCGTTTTACCAGGACAAAAAATAGCTACGTCACAAATGTGCATTTTTAGAAGATCTTACTTGAAGTATGACTTTTTTAATTCTGTGACACCACTGATATTTTACTTATGGAATATAGGTAGAGGATCCTGTGGTCTTGTCCAGGAGGGTATATTTGAAACCCAATGGCCTGCTTTCTGTAGTGAACGGTTGTTAGGTGATACCCCCAAAGCCTGAAACTAAAAAGTACAGAAAGCAAAACACAATTAAAGATAAGCACTAATGTTACAGGAAACACTGAATTAAGTTAAAACAAAAATATTACTGTGTAACACATGAAATCTTTTGGATTTGTTTAATCGAAACTTTGAAACCCACAAGGTTTGTACATGGTCCATTCTCCGATAAGGGTTCAAAAAGTCGTTTTTAGTGTCGCTCACACTCATGCCACAGTTTAAAGCTTGTTGTTGGCCTTTAAGAATGAAGTGTATGAATATAAATTTACTTAGGAGTTATGTTTTCAAAATGATCCGGACTAGATGTTGTAAAACCGGAGGAGGAAAAGTATCAAGCAATAGGCTAAAAGATGCATAATTTCGTGCTTTTGCCATGTCGCCACCCCAAATACGTTCTTTAAAATGTGTCCCGCTGTTACACAATGAAGCGGGCAATAACAGACTTGCATTTTGCATTTGTGATCAGCTCTATTGTGCCACTAAATTGTTAAGTTTTAAACATGATTAATATTGGATTATTAAAGTTTCGCAAGAGTTCTCTGAGTGCATGTCGCCAATATTGCAGACAGAGACGTTACCAGAATCGACAGCGAATGGATACAAAATTTGTAAAAATAAATGAATAACTATGTTCCAATATGTGATAAATCGAGAGGATGTCAATGTTATATTATCATGTTTTGCATTTCCAGCCCTAGTAATGAAAGAAATCCTCCTTGTTAAGTTCTATACCTCGACAGATACGGACCTCCCCTTCTGCTACGCTCTTGCAATACGGCGTGATACATAAAGTCGAACACTACACAATGCTTTAGTATGAAGGTAATGCCTGATAAGATATAGAGATTAAGTTGGTATAGCATGTACTTTTATTAAAGAACAGCACGATTAAGAAAAGGCCGACCAGATACGTTACTTTAAGGGTAACGTAGGCAATATACTAAAAAATCGGGATATATTTTAAGATCACCCATGCATTGTTCCGTGTTCTGGAATATTAAAGTTTCGATTTTACAATGATTTTCGGACTTCCTTAATGTTGATATTTCGTCATTTGAGACCAAACTTGAACACTTTAACGGAGAATGGCCCACATGTGTAAGGTCGTTACATTAGAGGGAATTTCATGTGATTCACGTTCCTCAGGCACCTTCTAAACTTAACTAAAACAAGAAGTACATTGTACCATGGTGGGTAATTAAGATGGCCCCAAAACTGTGGTTAATCACGGTTGTATTGAAAAATATGCAACTAAGCCTCATTAATATTTTCATAACCTATTCCCAAAATGTATACAGCACATGACCGCCATTTCTATCCCTATTACCACGTTAGAAGTCATTGAGTAATCGGTTTAGTGTTGTAGGTGGTTTGTTGAATTTCTTAAAAATATGCAAATGAACTAATTAATATTCATAAAACATCATGTCCAAAAGTATACAGCACATGACCTTCATAATGTTCTCATTGCGGCATCAATGTTTAGAATAGAATTTTCATTGAGTAATCAGTTTAGCCTGCAGAGTCATTCTTAATGCTCTTTTCTTCAAACATATGCCAAATGAAAGTTAAGATTACTGTTATTATATC